>RJWT010026211.1:0-15819 GCA_004365215.1 Cuniculus paca | reverse complement strand
CGCTGGCCAGGTCGGCGGCCACCTCCCATCTCCTGTTCTTCCAATGGCTCTTCCAGGAGCAGATGTCAAGGCCACCACCAAAGATGGGGACACCGTGTTCACCTGCATCATCTTCCTGCTCGGGGAGACCGTGGGCGGGGACAAGGAAGAGGCCCAGATGATCAACCGCTTCTGCTTCCAAGTCACGCAGCTGCTGCTGGCGCACGGGGCGGACCCCAGCGAGTGCCCGGCCCACGAGTCCCTCACGCACCTCTGCCTCAAGAGCTTCAAGCTGCACTTCCAGCTGCTGCGCTTCCTGCTGGAGTCGGGGGCCGCCTACAACTGCTCCCTGCACGGCGCGGCCTGCTGGTCCGGCTTCCACATCATCTTCGAGCGGCTCTGCTCGCACCCGGGCTGCGCCGAGGACGAGAGCCACGCAGACCTGCTGCGCAAGGCTGAGACTGTGCTGGACCTCATGGTGACCAACTCTCGGCGGCTCCAGCTGCCCGCCAACTTCGACATCCACCCGGTGGGCAGCCTGGCCGACAAGATCCAGGCCCTGCACCGCTCCCTGCGGCAGCTGGAGCTCCGTCCCCCGTCCCTCAGGCACCTGTGCCGTGTGCGCATCCGGCTGCACTTGCAGCCGTGGCCCGTGGATGCGAAGGTCAAGGCCTTGCCGCTGCCCGACAGGCTCAAGTGGTTCCTCCTCAGCGAGCACAGCAGCGCGGCTGAGGATGACAGCTGACGGGTGCCAGCCGGACACAGGGTCTGGGCATCAGCGTCCGCCTGCGGATGGGGTCTGTCCCGAGATGTTGCCTAGGGAGGGTCCTCTGCCCTCGGGGAGCCTGCCTCCCCTTCCTCCGCGGGGTGGGGCCCCTGGGCACGCGCGGACGCGCGCAGTGTGGAGTCCAGCACCCCAAGCCGTGGTGCCATCCTGCACAGGAAGCCAGGTGTCCTGCGGCCAGGCCCTGTCCCTCCGCTCCGGACTGTCACTCGTGTGAGTGCTTGTGGTGAGCAGGGAGAAGACACCTGGGGCCACCCCTGGCTGGTCTTCCCAGAGGTGTCGTGCCTCCCCTGCCACTCCAGGGCTGGAGATGATGCCGTCTGCTGGGCAGTCCTTTCCCAAGCGCTCCCCGAAGCTGGCCACCAGGCCTGATAACTGCTGCGTGGCCCAGCACCAAACCCTCAAGCCACTTCCGTGCCACGCGGTGGGTCCTGGGGAACTGTGAAAGCCTCTGGAAGGGCCCAGGCTGCTACGCGATATATTTATACCACAGATTAAACTGATTCCCTTGGCCTCAGGGTCCTTGTGTAACCTTCTAGGCGCCACCCTCTTGTCCATCCCCGCGCTGGTAGAGTCCAGGAGACGTGACATTTGGGGGACAGCTGCCCAGGAACCTGGCACTCATCCCCGCAGAGCACTGGCTCAGACCACCACGGTACAGGGGTGCACCCCTTTATTTCTGAAAGTCCCCCAAGTGCAGTACAAGAAGCCACACGCATCTCCCCTGGCTGCGGACTGTAGTGACCACCCCTTTAGGGACACCAGGCTCCCATCACCAGAAGGGCGTGCTGGGCTCGCCTGGATGGGAGGCGCAGGTGTGCAGCCCGGCTCGAGCCTCCCCTGGGCACTGACCACACCTTCCCCGCTGGCGGCCCACATAGCCACCCGGAGGGCAGCCGGCCCTGGGCCCCTGGTGTGACCTTAGGTCCCATGCAGGGAGTGCCCGGTGGCCAGGCGTGCAGCCCTCCCCAGCCCGTACCCACTGCCCGTGAAGGAGGGGAGTCAGCGCAGGAGGGCGGCACGGTGTATTTAGGGCTGTCCACACCGCGCCGTGGGTGTGGCCGGGCTCCCCCGGCCTCCCGGGCAGCGTGGCTCATCTCAGCGCCAGGCTGTACACGTGGTAGATCTCGTCCGGGAGGTTCTCCTGCCGCTCCTCGGCCAGGAGGCGGAGGCCCGCGCTGCGCACAATCCTGTGGACCACCTCGAGGTCGCGGCACACGCTGCTGTCCACGTCGTCCAGGATCACGCCTTCCTGGGCCATGTTGTCCTTGATGACGATGAGGCCGTTGGGGCGCAGGCCGCGCTTGCAGCGCCGCAGGAACTCGGCCAGGTGCTGGTCAGTCAGGTGGCCTGGGGAGGGCAGAGGCACGGTTACAGGGGCATCGTGTGGGTCTGCAGGCCGCGGCGGGGCTGAGCCTGGGGTCCCTTGGTGGTGCGCGCTTGTCATCCCAGCACCGTGGGAAGCTGAGGCAGGAGGATGGCAAGTCGAAGCTCTGCCTGGCTAACTTGGCAAGACCCTATCTCAAAAATGAAGTGCTAGGCATGTAGGTCAGTGCGAACCCTCAGGACCAAAAAAACACCAAGTCACTGGCACAAAGTACGCACTGCGGTTCAGCTGACGGGGTCCCTCCTGGTCCTGCCGACACCCACGTCCCACGTCCCCTTCCCTCTTCCCCCCAGGCCTGGTCTAAGTGTGGCCATGGTGGGCAGCCAGGGACACAGCATCCTAGGTGAGCTGGGAGTCCGAGCGGGAGCAGGACGGGGGACAGCGGGGTTGCTCACTGCACACGGCAGGCAGAGCCACGGCCGGGACGGCTGTCTTCAACCCCAAACCCTTGACTGCTCGGCTTTCCTTCCTTGGATGCAGCAGGTCATGGGTCACTTACAATTTTTCAACAGAAAAGTGTCCCTAGCTAGGCACGGTGGTACGTGGCTGTCATTTCGGCACTCAGGAGGCTGAGGCCAACCTTGAACAAGTAAGGTTACATGGCAAGTCTGTCTCAGAACAAAACAAGCCTGCCTGCTGGAAGGAAGCCGAGGCAGGAGGGCAGCGGGACCCTCACCTATCACCCACTGGATCCAGATGACATCGTAGGAGCCAGGCTCGGGGCTGAAGTCCTGTAGGCCACAGCAGAAGTAGTTCCTCACCCTCTTGCCCTCCTCCCCCAGGTAGGTCTTGGCTTTGGCCAGAAAGTCCTCTGTGACGTCCACCATGTCCACCACCTCGAAGAGCGGCAGCAGCAGCCGCTTGGTGATCCTCCCTATGCCCGCTCCGCAGTCCAGGGCGCAGGAGGTGCCTGGCTTGTCCGGGCCTTCCTGGGAAGCAGAGCACACACGTAACTATGGGGACCCTGACACACACAAGCAGGGACGTGCGTAAGGACCCGGCACGAACCAGCCTAAAGACTGTGGGAGATCCCTCCTCTGGGCTCCCCATTCTTCCCCCGGGGATGGAACCCAGAGCCCTGTGTATGCCACTCGGGCCCCCAGGCATTTTTAAATTAAAGTTGCAGGCAGGGCCTCATTAAGTTGCTCAGCGATCCTCCAGCTTCAGCCTCCCAAGCAGCTGGGATTACAGTTGGGCACCACTACACCTGGCTGGGCCCCGGATTTCCAGAATAAAGTCGGCTTCTGCTCGAAGGTAGTAACTCAAACACATGCACCGATCTCCTCTCCGTCCTCGCACCCAGGAGAGCACAGTCAGGAACTGATGGGAGGGAGGAGTGGCAGGCGGTGCACCCCTTGCGGGGGGACGGACGGTGGGGGAGACGCAGGCCAGCGCAGCCAGTGCTCTGCGGGGAGTTACAGCAGGCCATGTCCTGCAGTCACGGCCACTGAGACCCCAGCACCGACAGCCCCTGCTGGACAGTTGGGCCTGGCCGAAGTGGGCAGTCACAGGGCCCCGCCCATCCCCCAGCTCTCCCCGTGCGCAGCCCCATGGCCCCCTAGAGCAAAAGCCTCACCCCAGGGGGCACCCGCCTACCCGCAGGAACCTCTGCAGGAACTTTCGGGAGCTGCTGAGGTCGATGCTGGAGATGTGGCCGTACCCGCCGAGCATGCCGTCCACCGTGGGCGGGATCTGCTTCCAGTAGCTCTCGGCCCGCGAGTAGAACTGCTGCTCGTCCTCGATCACCTCACTCGTCATGCTGCCACCAGTCCGAAAGAAGGGTGCCTCTCCTGACACACGAGAGGCGAGTCAGGGGCCAGGTGGGGCGAGACGGCCCCGGGGAGGGGGCCTGGCGTCAACCCAGACGCCCAGCTCACACGCCTACCCGGTGCCAGGGACCACCCAGGGTCCTCGACCAGTGTTCTGCCCTGTGGACGACAGCGCGCCTGTCCCCTGCAGTTACTCCGCAGAACGCCGCCACATAAGGGCAGGGGCCTGCACCGTAGGACCCGGGTGGACAGATCTGCACGAGCGCGACTGGGGCCTGCACCCCAGACAGGAACCCTGGGCCACACAGAGGGCGGGGACGGAGGCCTCGCTGCTGCACAGCACAGAAGCTGCAGGGCTGTGCCCAGAGCCGGCCCGCAGGCCTGGCAGGGAGCCCTGGCAGGAAAGGGCTGCGAGGAAGGGACAGCACCTGGGGAGGCCATGAACCGTGCTGTGGTGCGCAGGGGACAGAGCATGGGGCAGCCAGGCAAGCGGAAGCCCAGGTCACAGTCTTGTTTGGTAGCGCAGACTTCGCCCAGAGCCTCACCTGTGCTGGCCACCGTGCAGCCCGAATGGATGAGGGCAGCTGGCGGCAGAGAGGGGACCACAAAGCCACCTCTGGGCCCCGGGGCCACCACCCAGCGCGCCCTCAGGAAAGTGGTGCGAGTTCAGCAGCTCCCAGAGGCCCAGCCTCGCAGTCCTGGAGGACTGGAGGCCACTTGCCCCCGCCTGGCTACCAGGGGGCTGGCCGAGTTCAAGCCCTGGCCGCACAGCACTTCCAGTGTATGCGGCAGGAGACACAGTGAAAAACTAAGGGACAGAGGTCCCCTCTGAGTGGCAGATGCCACAGCCCAGGAAGGCGACCAGAGCAGAGCTTGGTGGACCAGGAGTGCTCGGCGCACAGCCACTTGGGGCTCAGGCAGTGTGATGGCACGTGCCAGCGGGGAAGACAAGGCAGGGAACATGGCGGGGGAGTATGGGAAGGCAGGTGGCCTGTTCTGGTGGCCCTGAGGACACCTAGGCTGTCACCAGCAGGAAGTCGACCAACTGAATCTCAAAGAACAGAGGGCTGTGGGTGTGGCAGCAGCCGTGCGTGGTGGCAGCCAGCACTCGCTGAGGCCTCTCCCTGACCTCAGGAACCCCCGACCCACTCGGGGAGCTTTCCCGACACCTGCACCTCCTCGGTTCACCACGGGTCTCGGAGGGGGCTCAGGAGGAAAACGATGGAGCCCCGGCAGGAGCAGAAGCACAGGTTCTCCCCGGCCACCTCTGCACAGCTCCAGCAGGAAGCCACCAGCCCCAGGCCCACAGAGAATCAGCACACACAACTCTGGGACAACTAAAAGGAAAAGCCTAGCTGGGTGTGTTGGTGCACGTCTGTAATCCCAGCACTCTGGGAGGCTGAGGCAGGAGGACCACAAGTCTGAGCCCAGCCCCACACACGGCTGTGTTCTGAACACATCCTGAGGAAGCTTCCCAAGCAGTACACCCGCCTGGGCCAAGCTCCTGCCCCTGGGGAGCTGGGGGGGTGCAGGCCGCCCCCCCACTCCCGCTGCGGACTGGACATTCTTCAGGGACGAGGTCACACAGTGGCCTGCTGACAGCTGCCCACGGCTCATGCCACCAGGCCGGCCTCTAAGGCCTGTGACCTCCCGGGACCTTCACTGCGCCCACGGAGAAGCCGGCAAACCTCGGGTTCTTCAGCCCACGGTCGGAACCACTGCCACCGCTGTGGGGACTCAAGAGCCCGCAGGCGGCAGATTGCGCTGTCCCTGGGCTCACCACAGTGCCCCTCCCTTCAGCCCGGGGGTCACAGCGAGCACCATGTGGAGGCTGCCAACCCTGAGACCCCCAAGGAGAGCAGACAGGAGGTGCCCACCAGCCCCAGTGTCACCCTGTTGCTGGGTGGGTCAACAGGTACCACAGCAACTGTGTCACAGCCCCTCCGGAGACCACCAGACAGGACAGTGCGCCACCAGCCCTGTGCCTGCTCGCTGCCGCCTGGCAGCCTGGGGAACTTCAGCTTTCTGTTCAGCTTTCCCTCCCCACCAGACCCGGAGCTCTTCGAGGGCGACACTGACGGGCCAAAGTTTAGTACCGCACGGCTCTCATGCCCCACCCTCTCCATGGCACCTAAGTGCCCAACGAAAAGCTCACGTGGAAGCAAATACCTGAACAATTTGGGGCAGACCCTTCCTGGGGCGCACTCTGCCATCTGCCAGCCTCTGGGACAGGGACAGGGGCAAGGACAGGACTCTGTGCACCAGCAGGTAACTCAGGGCCCAGCTCAAGGCTGCTGGTCCATGAACAGAAGGGGTTTTATACAGCTAAGGCCATTTTTCTACTTTTAAGAAAATCCTGTGGACAAAAGCCCAACCATTCCACGCCGATAAAGCTGAAGGCTGTCTTTGCCAGTGTGATTCCTCTGCTTCCCCAAAGTGACTGACTGCTTTAGATGTCAAGGTCCCTGCATAATCTAATTTACAAGAATCCACTTGTGCACACATTCTAGGAATGGCCCGGGAGGCCCAGCGGCCAGGAAACAGCAAGGCTCTAACGCTGGCTCCCGAGGAGATGAGACTCCGGTCCTGTCCACCTGGCCCTTGGGGGGCCGGGTCTGCCTGCAAGGATATCCCAGGTCCCTAGACGTCAAAGGGCACAGCAAGGTCGGGCAGATGAAGGGTATCACCTTCACTCTGTGCTCAGCACAGTGAGAAGCCACAGGGCCCAGCAAGCCCAGGGCCACCATTTGGCTGTGCCTGGACTGTTACCAACAGACTTCTGCACAGTCACCTTGCTCTCCCTGCGCCACATTCCTAAGAAAAAGTCTGAAAGCAGAAAAAACCTTGCTGAAAGTTAACTGTTCCCCCAGATCTGTGCGGACAGCACCTGGAAAGGAAAAAAGGGCAGGCGTGGTGGCACTCAGGAGGCTGAGGCAGGAAGGCTGAGAGTTCAAAGCCAGCTATACAGTATGGCCCTGCTTTAAAAAATGCAAAAAAAAAAGCTGGGAGTGGTGGCACATACCTATAATCTCAGCACTCCTGAGGCCGAGGCAGGAGGACTGCCACAAGTTGAGGCCAGCCTGGGCTACATAGTGAGTTCAAGGCTGGCCTGAACTACATAGTGAGACCCTATCTCAAACATAACAACAACAACAATAAAAAATAGGTTGTGGTGGTGCACACCTGTAATCCCAGGACTCTGGGAGGCTGAGGCAGGAGGACTGCCAAGTTTGAGTCCAGCCTGAGCAACTTAGTGACTTAGCAAGAGCTTGTCTCAAAATAAAAACTAAAAAATGGCTGAGGATGTAGCTCAATTTGAAGGCCCCGGGTTCAATCCCCAGCACTGCAAAAAACAAAACAAAATGAAGTACTGGATAAACAAAAACAAAATAAAAATGGGGAGTAGTAAAAAGAAAACAAGGGCCAGTAACAGATGTGCCAGGTCTGAACTAGCTATGCGCAGTGGCTGTGCAGGCCTGGAGAAGACCTGGCCTCGCCTCCTTCAGTTTCCCGATCCCCACGATGGGAACAGAGACTGAATGGAGAGCAGGTGGCGATTTATATTTCGAGGTGCTCCCTGCAGCGCCAAGCACACTTTATGAAGCTGAGATCTGAAATGAGGCCCTTGTCAGCCCTGCCAATTAAGAACAGTGAATGAGAGAAATGTCCTGAGCTCTGCATGCAGGACCGCACCTGAGGGATCAGCACTGGACAGCTGATCTCCTGGCCTCCAACAACACCTCAAGTCGGCAGAGGTGAGGGTGAGCTTTTCCTTGGAAACCCAGGACATCCTTGGATTAAGACCTTGTTCTGGAAGCCAGGCATGGTGGTACACTTTTGTAATCTCAGCACTTGGGAGGCTGAGGCAAGAGGACCTCCAGTCTGAACTACTTAGGGATACCATGTCTCCACAAACAAAACAAAAACAAAGACGTCCTGGAGACCATATGACTTCTGGCCTCCACTAGAACCTTCTATATGCATCCTCAACCCTCCCAGAGTCCACCGTATACAGACAGAAAAGTCAACATGCTGAGAAAGTAATATGCCTTAAAACAACACAGAAGATCGCAGCCCTGGTCTCCCCCAGGGACTCGGTCATTGTCCACTTCCCTGCCCAGCCCGCCGTCAGGGTCTAGCCCCGAGTTGTTTCAATTCCTTATTGTACAGAAAAACCAGAGAGCAGAGCTCGCATCGTTGTGAGTGGCGAGGTCTGGGCCTCTGAGGACGCAGTCCCCGCGAACCAGCTGACCTCAGCCCCAAGGGCTCTGGCGACAGCTGTCTTTCGAGCTGCACCTGTGCCGGGGGTCAAATGATAGCGACTCCCGCACGCGGGCTGGGCCGGGCGGGTCTCGGATCCCTCGCACCCGGCCTCCCAGGCGCTCTCCTTATCCCCGAGTCTCAGCGGGGAAACTGAGGCTCGGAGCCTGGCGGGATCTGCCGGGACACGCACGTGGGGCCCGAGCCGGCGACGCGCACGCGCCCGGCACTCAGGACGGGGAGGGGGCCGGGCGCTGAGGCGGTTGGGGTCGGACCCCTTCCTCCCGGCGGCCGCCTCCCCGCCGTCCTCCTCGCGCTACTCACCCCGGGCGGGGCCTCCCGGGACGGGAGAAGAGGAGCAGGAGAGGAAGGGAGGGCGACGGCGGCAACCGCTCCGCTACTCCGCGACCAGACGTGACACCACCTAGCACGCGCTGCCTTCGTCCGGGCGCGTCACTTCCGGGCGCCGGGGGCGTGGTCGCAGGTAGCCCCGCCTCGCGTCAAGACAGCCCCGCCCATCGTTCTGAAAGCCCCGCCCCCAGCCTATGATAGCCCCGCCCCGCGGGCTGGGGGCCTCTGTTGTTTTTTTTTTTTCTTGAGGGCAAGGACCGCCCCGATTTCAGGATTTAAAAAGCTGCTGTGTCCGATCGCTCCTCGCCCCCTGCACGTACACTGGTTCACTTGGAGGCTGCAAATCTGGCCTCTCCTGCTATATGGGTGTGCTAATGGCTCGGTTTCTAGCCTTCAGCCCAGCGCTTGCAGGGGGCTTTCAGGAAGCAGAGGCTGTTAAAATGACCATTCAGCCAGACGTGATAGCTGGCGCACGCCTGTGATCCCAGCACTCGGGAGGCAGAAGCTGGAAGATCACTGCGAGTTCAAGGCCAGCCTGAACTACGGAGCGAGACCCTGTCTCATAAATAAAAAAATTGACACTATTCATCTCACTAAGTTGTTTCCCTTAACTGACATCCTGGTGTTAAATTCCCCATGCTTTGTTCTGGGCAGCGCTTAGAGGGAAAGCTGGGGTGGGCTGCGCGCAGAAGAACCCCATCTGCTGCTGAGTCCCCCAATTCTGTTCTGTTCTTGGGGTTAAGTGAGAAAATTGTCTACTGTCCAGAAGCAGGAACAAGCAGAGCCTTTTCAGGTCAGCCGAACCAAACCCCATCCTGGATGGACGCTGTCCCCTGGATCTGGAAAGGGCTGCTGAGCCCTGCGACTCCCTCCTGGGCTTAGAGCTAGCTGCCCCAAGGCCCCCTGGGGCCACAGCCTTGGTGTCCAAGGCGAAACAGGTCTCAGGGCCCTGGCTTCTAGGGTGGCCTTAAGGGTGAAGAGACCTCAAGGGCAGCAGGGAAAGGACAGGCAGGAGGATGGGCTAACCTGGGCTAGTGGTGGCTCTAAGCTCTGGAGACCCTTCTTGGGTCCTGCCCAGAAGTCACCACAGGGGGTGTGACACCGCTCCGGAGCCAGCTCAGAACTGAGGACACTGGAAGAGGAGTGGTGGGGAGGAAAGCAGGTCAGAGACGATCCCGGGGTTGGGATTCAGGGAGGACTGGGCCACTGCCTGCCTAAGGAGGAGTTTGTTAAAAAGAAGTGTGCATTCAGGCTGGGGTGTCACTGAGGATGGAGCTGTTGCCATAGCAACTTAGAGACTCTGGCTTCCATCCCCAGTACCGGAAAAAAATGCTATCTTGGCACTGCCTGGCCCCGCTCAGGCTCAATCTGGGTTGAGAGGGAGACCCGGAGGCCCCACAGGACTGAGAGGTGACTGAGCGTCTCTCCTTGCATGGGTGACTCTGATGGGGCTCTACGGACACCAGAATCTGCGCTGCCCACACTCTGGAGGTGGCCGAGCCCTGTGCCCCATGGCACCATTTGGCACTCTGGGGCGGGCCCCAGAAGTCCCTGTCTACAGCTGAGCATGGGCAGCCAGGAGGCGTCCACGGCCTTGCCTGAGCTTGGAAGGAGTGGAGCCCGAGCGTAACCCTAAATAAGTGCCTGTGTTAGCCACCCCTGTGACCCCATTTTGGAGGCTGTCTCAAAAAACAAAACAAAGGGCCGGGGATTTAGCTCAGTGGCGTAAGCGCCTGCCTGGCAAGCGTAAGGCTGTGAGTTTGATCCTTGGTCCCACAAAAACAAAACAAAACAGAAAGAGAAGATTGCCTGTTTGTGGTTTTGGGGTCTTCACACTGACTTACATCCCCAGCCTTATTTATTTGTTTTATTTTATTTATTTATTTACTTTTTGAGGTAAGGTCTCACTGTACAGTTCAGGCTGGCCTCAAACTCACAGTGATCTTCCTGTCTCAGCCCCCCAAGTCCTGGAATTACAGGTGTGCATATATATATATATATATACACTTTTTTTGTTTTGTTTTGTTTTTGAGACAGGGTCTGGCTATGCAGTTCATGTTGACCTTGAACTCACTGTGTAGCTCAGGCTGGCCTTGAACTCGTGGCAATCCTCCTGCCTCAGCCTCCTGAATGCTGGGATGACAGGCATGCACCACTACGCTGGGCTATTTTTTTCTTTAGTCATAAGAGTGACGGCCGGTCGTCTTTGTTGAGCATGGGCCACGTGCCTGCCAATGTCATGAGCCCCCGACACGTACTGGCTCAAGTCCACGTCACAGCGCCCCCCAGAGGTGGGGTATTCTTGCCGTCACCCTTTTCCCGGTGAGGAAACAGATGCCGAGCGGGCTGCCGCCGGAAGCTACTCTCTCGCTGCCCACGGAGCCAGCCGGTGCACGGACCCGAGTCCTGGGCGCCACACCCGGCACGATGGCCGGGGACGGCTCCGCGCCCGCGCCCCACGCGCGCCCGCCTCGGCTGGGGGCTGTGCTGCGCTGAGCTGAGCGCCCCGCCCCCCGGCCATGTCCCTGCGCCCCCTGCGCCCCGGCGCCCACATGGTGGCGCCCAACGGGAGTCCCCGCGCCGCCGGCGACCTCCGACACCGAGCCCCGCAGCTGCCCCAGCTGGACCGGCCCAAGCTCCGGGCGGCCCGGGGCGCGGGGGGTGCAGGGGTAACGCGGGCGCTGGGCGGCGGCTCCTCGTGGTGGCAAGACAGGGACGTCGGGCCGGGGGTGGGCGTCAGGAGCCCCTCGCCTCCCGTGCAGCCCACGGGGACCCGGCGGGTGAAGCGCCACGTGTTGCCGCCGCTGCACTCGCCACCCGCCCCCTGGGCCTCCGCCCCACATCGCCCCTGGCCCAGGGAGCCCAAGGCTGCACGCAGGGGCGTGGGCAGGGAGACCCCGGACTCCGTGGGCGCGCTCCTGGGAGAGCTGCTCCCCTGCAAATTCCGCGAGTTCCTGTCCCAGCTGAGGGCCAAGTGCGCAGAGGAGCCGGAGCTGCAAGCACACAGTGAGGCCTTTCTCGGGGTGGGGTGTCCCCGGCCCTGATGTCCCCACTCTGGAGCTCTGAGCCCTTCCGCGAGGCTGGCCTGCCATGCCCCGGGCCGGGTCAGTAGAAGCACCCAGAGTAAGGACTGTCCCCCAGCACCCTGCTGACTCCTCCTCCTCCCAGCTCCAGTGCCCCAAGCCACACGACATCAAAGTGGGGTGTCTGAGCCCTGGCAGGATTCTCCGCAGTGTCCCACCTGCCAGTTCCTCCCAGACCTGCGGTGAGTGTGGGGGACCTGCCCGGTGGGGCAGGATTGCTTGGATACCTCCAGGGTTGGGGAGCCTGACTTGACACTAAGTGTGGCCTATTTGTCTTCGAGGGACCAATTGTCAGACTTCCAGGAGAGACTTGAGAAGATTTTGCACCACCGGAAATCCACCCTGGGGCCCCTGAGGGGTGACCACTCAGAGTTCCCCACAGTCAGGAAGCCCAGCCCGTGAGTTATGGCAGGGGTATGGTGTGGGCGAAGGGTGCGTCTTCGCTTGTCTTACTTTGTCTTTCACCCATGTGTTTGTCCATTTATCCATCCACCCATGCTCCATCCATCCACCCATCAATCAGGTCTTCTACCAACACATTCATAATTCCTCCATGAATCCATTCATGTATTTATCATCCTTCTCACCCCCTTCCATGCATACATCTTATCCATGAACCAGGTTTTCTATCACCTATTCATGAATTTCTCCACCATCCACCCATCCCTCCCTCCCTCCTGTCCTCAGTCAGTCACTATCCATTCAGACTCCCACTGTCCTATTCTCCACCCATGAATCCAATGATAAACCATCTGCATTCACTTGCAAATCCAGGACCCCATCCATGCCCTAATCCAGTGATGAAGATGCCCACAAACCTCCATTCCCATCTATATAATCATCCATCCATCCATTCACCCATCCATCTATTCGCCCATCCATCCATTCGCCTATCCATCCATCCGTCCACACATCCATCCATTCGCCCATCCATCCATCCATCCACACATCCATCCATTCACCCATCCATCCATTTACCCATCCATCCATCCACACATCCATCCATTCGCCCATCCATCCATCCATCCATCCACTTATTGCTCCACCCACCCACCCTGCCCTCCAGTCAGTCACCCTCTACTCACAGATTTCCACTATCCTATTCATCCACCCATGAATCTAATGATCAACACCTATAACCATTCAGCTATAAATCCAGGACCCTATCCATCCCACTATCTGTCCATCCACTCATCTACCCATGATGCAGTCCTTCTATGAAACTCTGTTACTAATTCATCTACTAGTCCATGTATCCATCAACCCACACACCCACTCTTCCATCCTTCCCACTTTTTCCAGCTTTCATTAGGTTTTAGTATATGTCAAATCTGGGAGAAATAAGAGATGAACTTAACACAAGAGACCAGCTATTAGCACTTATGTGGACCTGCACGCCAGAGCGCTAATGGATATGGGAAAGAAACCAGCAGAAATGCCTCCAGCTTAAACAGGCTTAGGCAAAAGTGAAGAGCGCAAAGCACTGCTCATGCATTTAAAGACCAGGGACCACAAATACATAGCACACATGCCATTCCTTTTCACGCTGTATCCGTGGCAGACAATACTAATGGATCACAGCACATCTCTTCTCTGAGTCTGAGAACTCTCCAGGCAGATGCCACTAATGGATCACAGATTGTCTTAGTTACTTTTCTCTCATTGCTAAGACAAAATACCAACACTCACGAGTTAAGGGAGGAAAGGTTTATTTAGCTTACAGTTCATAGAGGTTTCAGTCCATAGTTGGCCGGCTCCAAGGCAGAGTGGCACATGTCCACCGGCCATCACAGAGGAGAAACAGTTCATTGCTGGCAAAGACAGCAAAGGCAACAAGGGACTTTTAACAGCATCTTTCTGCCCCTTTTATCCTGTCTAGACTGCTCGGGGGGGAAGGACTCACCCCCTTAATCCCAGTGCCTAGCATCGCACCATGAATCAATTCCAGCTTCACACTCTAGACCCAGTGGCCTCTGTGAAAGCCCCACCTCTGACTGCATGAGGCTTTGGGGGACATCTAGACAGAACATTACCAGCCCAGGGACCCCAAACCAGTCAGGTCAAAGCAGCGCCTCCTTTTCCCAAGCTACAATCGGTATAAAGGCAGGGGCTCAGAAGAGCAAGGCCAGCCGCTTACACTGTCATACTGAGCACCTGCCGTGTACCTGTCCCTGGCGGGGCTTGGGGGACACTGCGGTGCCCTGGGACAGGCGCCTGTGGCAGTCTGTGTGGGAGGCCACACTTCATGTTGCCTGCCCTGGGCAGGACACCTATGTGTTACATGTCTTTGTAACCCTGTAGGGGGGCAGGCACCACGATCCTCCCCATGTTACAGATAAGCAAACTGAGGCTCTAGAGTTAAGATTGAAACCCAGGACTGCCTGACTCCTGGGTTCAAATTCTTACCAGCTCTGTTCCCTTGTTGGAGACGCAGAAGTGCTGACTCAGGACCACGTGCAGATTGGCTGTATCCCTCACCAGTCTTACCAGCTGTGTGACCTTAGTCTTGTTGCCAAAGTCTCTGTGCCTCAGTTTCCTGCTCTGTAGAATGAGACTAATAGCTGAGTGTAGTGGCTGTAATCCCAGCACTCAGAAAGGAGGCTGAGGCAGGAAGACTGCCATGAGTTCCAGGTCAGCCTGGGCTGCATATCAACACCCTTGACTCAAAAAACCCAAACAAACAAAAGGAATGGTAAGGTCAGTGGACACTGTGTGTGTTTGGTAGGGAGAGGCATGGCACATACGTGGCCCGCAGGCGAGGCAGGTTACCCCGCTCGGAGTGCAGTAGGGCTTTCCGGCTCAACCCCTCCCCTGCCTGGCCTCTGCAGGTTCTGTGGCGCACGAGGCCCCGAGGCCATGCCCAGCCCCAAGCCCTCCGGGGAAGGCCTGGGACCCCGCAGGCGCAGCTGCCCTTTCCGGGTGCGGTTTGCAGACGAGACACTCACGGACAGCGCGCTCCGCTACTTGGAACGCCGCTGCGCAGGTAGACGCCCAACACGGGCGCCCCGGGACAGGACGGGCACCCCAGGACTCCAGAGAGTTGTGGCCTGGGGCATGGGGGGCAGAGGTCAGAGCTCCAGCCCCCAGAGTGGAGGGCTGCCCACTAGCCCTGGAGAAAGCAGCCGCCCTGGCCCCTCTGGAGGGTGTCAGGGTGACCTTCAAGGGCCAAGCAGGGACTCAGGGCCAGCAGATGTCACAGAAGCCAGGAACAGGAAGAAGCCAGTGTGACCCCTGCCCAAATCCAAAGACAGGGCAAGGCTGGGCACTGTGGCAGCTGGGGGATTCTTCCATTGGGTCCCTGGCCACCAGGAGCTGTGACCCTACCCAGGGCACGAGGGGCCCAGCCTGCACCTGCCCAGCCTCCCCACCCCCCGTCATCCGCTGGGGGACTCGGGGTCCCTGACCAGCCCCAATGGCATCTCCCAGCCCTGAGATGCCATCCCCTCGGGACTCAGCATCATCTCTGGGATGTCCGTGGGGGTGACTGGGCTTCCGCTGCCAGACAGGGACCCATTTGGGGCTGGAGCAGGAACAGGGGTTCAGGGGAGCAACAGCAAAAATAGTCACACGAGAGTCTCAAAATCTAAGGCTTCTCTGGAGGCAGGCAGAAGGCCTGGGGAAGCCTGGGGTTGCCATGGAGACGGGGTTCTGCCCGGCTGGAGGGAGGAGGAGAGGGCGGGGGCGCCAGTGGCTCCCCTGGGGCGGGAAACTCACCGGTGCGCTCTCCCCTGTAGCCCAGCAGAACAGGACTGCCACCCCGCCAGCAGAGTCGGCGTCCGGGCCGGGGTTTGAGAGCCCCGGGAGGTGGCTGGACAGTCTGCCCCAAGCCGAGTATCCCAGGGCCAAAGAGGACGCCGTGGCCAGCTCCTCGTGCTGGGCCCAACCTGGCCTGTGAGGCCCCGCGCCCTGCACGCCCCGTCCACAGGCCTAGCACCCGAGGCACACCAAGCTCACAGGTTCCTGTCTCCCTCAGGCCCGCCCAGGAGCTGCAGGGCCAACTCTCTAGGGGCGTCTCCCTCAATAGCAGCCTGCCCTTCGCCCCCAGGGCCACCGTGACGAGGCCATGGAGGGACCTCCAGGACCTCCTGGACACTCGAAGCTTCCTGGAGCAAGTGGACAGATCGCCCTACTCCTGGAGCCAGAAGCCAGTGAGCACTGATGCCAGCCGGTCCCGTGCAGTCCTTTCCAGGGGCTTGGCCGGGGCTC
>RJWT010026210.1:0-15890 GCA_004365215.1 Cuniculus paca | reverse complement strand
AGTGTGACCTGGTAGAGTTATCTTCCTCCCTGGCTCACCCCTTCACTCCCTGCTTCCTGGACACCAAGATGTGATCAGCTCTCCTCTGGCAGGCCCATCTCACCATGCTGCTTCTGCCCTGGAGTCAGCCAGAAACCTCTAGAAAATGTGAGCCAAAAAAACCCCTCTTCTCCCTTAAGTTGCAGGTGTTGGGTATTCTGTTCCAGGGACAAGAAAAGAGACAAAGAGAGTGACTCAGAGTAGTTCATTTTCCATAAACATCTTTCAAAACAGTAATAATTGTCCATGGAATTTAGTCATCCATTTCCTTAATAACATCTTTCCCTCAGAACCCACAGAGCATGTAAGACAACAGAGACATGGAATTACTAGACAAAGCTCTGAGTCAACTGTTGGCAGTGTGTTCGAAGAGCTAAAGAAAATCATGAACAAATAACTAAAAAACCCTAAAAATGCTGTCTCAACAAATAGAGAATGTTGATAAAGTGAAATAAGTTATAAAAAGCAAATCACTAAAAATTCTGAGCATAAAATTACAACTGAGAGAAATTCATTAAAGATTTACAACAGATTTGCAGAGACAGAAAAAAGAATCAATGAACTTGAAGGTAAGTCACTGAAATTATTCCAACAGAGAAGAAAAAAAGAAACAAAAATTAAGAAAACCTGAGCAACCTGTGTAACAGCAAATATATCAACATATGCATAAAATAGTAGTCAATGGAGTAAAAAAAGGAAGGAAAACTGAAAGAATATTTGAAGAAATAATGGTCAAAACTCCCCCAAATTTGGTAAAATACATAAATCCACATATACAACAGAATCAAAAGAATCCACATATATCCAAGAGAAATGCAAGGAATTCCACACTCAGACATAATCAAACTTCCAAAAAAGGAAGATGAGCAAATCTAGAAAGCAAAGCAAAGAAGTGATTTGTCACATGCAAGGAGCCTACAATCAAATGAACATAGGATTTCTTATCAAAAACCACAGAGTCTAGAGTGCAGGATGTCCATTACAAACCCACTTAACACAGAAATGCATGAATAGGTGAAAATTAAACAAATGAGGAAAACAGACTATGCTATAATGAAACTAAAGAAAGCTGAATAGAAATCAGAGTTAAAAAATATCAGTAATAAGTGGACTCATTTTATAATGATAGCAGGGTCAATTCTCCACATACATAAGTATCCTTCATATGCATGGAATAACAAGAGTGTAAGGATATTTAAGGCAAAAATTGATAAAACTGCAAAGAGAAGAATCCACTAGTCACTATTATATAGGGAGACATCAACACCCTTCTATGAGTAACTGGAAAATCCAGAAAGCAGGAAACAAAGACCATAGGAGACCTGACGAGCAACATCAGTCAGCGGTACCAGATATTTATTTAGATATATTTTTTTCATCCAACAGAAGTGGAATACCTACCTCTCTTCCTCAAGTTCACATGAAATATTCCCAAGAGAGACCACATTTGGGGCCATAAAAATACCTAAATAGATTTCAAAGAACAGAAATTGCACAATGTATGTAGACTACAACAGAATTAAACTAGAAACCCATGATAGAAAAATAGATAGAAAACTCAAGATTAGATATTAAATACCATACTCAATCATAATATATCAAATCTTAATAAAAACTATATATTTAAAACTAAATGGAAAAGCAACTTATCAAAATTTGTGACATGCAGTAAAAAGAGGGTTTAGAGAGAAATTTATACCTTTGAAAATACAGACTAGAGCCGGGCGTGGTGGCTCACGCCTGTAATCCCAGCACTCAGGAGGCTGAGACAGGCGGATCATTGTGAGTTCGAGACCAGCCTGGGCTACAAAGTGAGCTCAAGGCCAGCCTGAACGGTATAGTGAGACCCTGTCTCAAAAACAGGGCTGGGGATCTAGCTCAGCAGTCTAAGCGCCTGCCTGGCAAGCGCAAGGTCATGAGTTCAATCCCCAGTGCCGCAAAAAAAAAAAAAAAAAAAGAAAATACAGACTAGAGAAAAAAAATATATATATATATTAAATTACTAAAGTTTCCACTTAGGAAACTTTTAAAAGGAAGAGCAAGTTCAATTCAAGAAAACAGAAAATAATATAAAATTTTGAGGAAGATCAATAAAATTAGTAACAGAAAATTTAAATATGAAATCAAAGTATAGTTGTCTAAAAGCATTAACTGATAAATCCCTGTGAAAAAAGAGAATACACTACAAAAAATAAAAGTCACATTATTACTGATTTACAGACCTTAACAGAATATTAAGAAAATATTAAGAAAAGCACCTCAAATGTAATAATCTAGATGACATGGACAAATTCTTAGAATCTATGAAAACTAACACAAGAATAAAAAGAGAATTTGAATAGCTCTGTATCAGTTAAAAAAAAAACTGAGTAACTACTTTCCCAAATAGCACCTGAAAATAATGGTTTCATTGGTAAATTCTACCAAAATTTTTAAGAAATAAATGATACCAAGGCCTACAATGTATTCCAGAGAATTTGTGCATTCACTCCAGAATAGCAGGAGGCAATGGAAACTGTGTCTCAGAGGACATTATATGAGGACAGAATTATCCTACTACTGCCAGATAAACACATTGCAGGAGAGGACAGCTACAGACAATGCCACTAACGAACATGAACGTAAAAATGATCAACAAAAGAGTAACAAACCAAATTCAATAATGTATTAAAAAGTAATACAACTCAGGATAAAGTGGGATTTAAGCCAGGTAAATAAGGTTCGTTCAACATGTAAAAATCAAAACACACTGACAGAGTGAAGAAAACCAATCACATGGTAGGTGCAGAAAAACATTGGGTGAATTGAAGTTCATTACCTTTTCTTGACAAAAACTCTCAGCAAACTAACAAACTCTCAGCTTCATAAAGAACATCTCTAACAAACTCACCACAGCTACCATCATGGTAAAAAGAAAATTCTCTAGAGATTTTTTCCCTAAAATTGGGAAAAGCAAAGGACGCATCCTCTCTCCATTACTATTCAGCATCATACTATGAGTCTTAGAGAAGACACTAAAATGAGGAAAAGAAACAAAAGGTACATGCGTACACACATGTAGGGAAGAGGTAAGACTCCTCATAGATGATGTGATTGTGTATTTTGAAAAATACCAAAAAAATCAATGAAAGTATTGGAAGGAATAAGCAATAACAGCAAGATTTCAAGATACATTAATATACAATGTCTAAAATGTGTAAAGAATCAAAGGTTCCATGGCCAAAGAAATTCTGAGAAAAGACAAGTCTCTGATCTCATCTACAAATTGACAGTAACAAACAGTACTGGCATGATAACATATGCACAGCCCAGTAGGACAGAATGGAGAGCCCAGAAACAAATGCAAGCACATGTCATCAATTAATTTTCAACAAGGCACCAAGACAACACAGCAAGTAAAGGATAATCTCTTCAAAAATTGACATGTGCATAAAAGAGAATAAAATCCAACACTTACATTGCACATAAAGGTCAAAGAATTTAACCTATGACCTGAAACTCCCAGAAAAAAACAAAGGGAGAATGATTCCGGACACTGGCATTGGCAATGACTTTTTAATAGGATATAAACAGTTCAAGTGACATAAGCAAAAGTAAACAAGGGTGACTATATCAAACTGGAAAGCTTGTGTAGAGCTTCGTAAAGACATATATCCAAAATATATGACAAACTCGCACAACCCCAGCAAAAAAATAATAACATGATTTAAAAATAGACAAAAGCTCCAAATGAAGATTTTTCCATAGAATACATAAAGATGCCCAACAGGTATATGAAAAGCTATTCAGTATCAGTATTCTTTTCAGAAATTCAAATCAAAACCACAGCAAGATACTTTTTTCATAACTGTTAAGTTGGTCATAATCAAAAAGATAAGTGATAAATGTGTTATGGAAGAAGTGGGAAAAAGCAAGCTCTTATATAATGTTGGTGGGAACGTAGAGATAGACTGCTGTGATCATTAGAAACACAATACAGAACCACCTAAAAAAATTAAAAACACAACTATAGTATAACCCAGTAACCTTTCCCGTAGTTTCATCACCCAAAAGGAGATGAAATCACTACCTTGTAGAGACATGTGACATATCCATATGACGGATATGATGAGTATCTGTCTGTAATAAGCACTTCAATATATGTATGCATATAAAAATATGCTGTATACCTTAAATTTATACAAGAAATTAAAAAACCAAAGTCAACTGCTATCCTGTGACATGAATAAAACAATGCAAATTGAAATTAAAGTATAACGCCCTTACATTAGGTATAATTCTAGTAAAATACAGTGTGAAAAGGAAATTAGGAAAATAGCTGACTTACAAGAACATCACAAAGAATAACTTATTTAGGGATAAATTTGCCAGTGAGTTTGCTATACTGAAACAATAAAATCTCACTGAAAGAAACTAATGAAGTCCTAAATTAATGGAAAAGTATCTGTGGTCATGAACTGTAAGACAATATTGTTAAAGTGGCAATAATATGTCTTAGTTACTTTTCCTCTTGTTGAGAGAAAACACCCAAAGTTAAAGGAGGGAAGGTTTATTTGCTCACAGTTTGTAGAGGTTTCAGTCCATCATCAGCTGGCTCCAAGGCAGGGTGGCAATGCAGAGGCACAGTTCAGAGGAGAAAATGTCGATGGCAGGCAGAAGGTAGCAAAGGAACACGGGGCGACCACAACTCTTTTTATCCCTTATATCTTATCCAGGCTGCTCAGGGCAAGTAGCACTCACCCTTAATTCTAGTGCCCTTGATCCTGGCACTGCACCATGAGCCAATCCCAGCATCACACACTCTAGATCCAGTCACTTCTGAAAATGCCCCACCTATGACCACGTGAACTTTGGGGGTACATCTAGACACAAGCCACAACAACATCCAAACCTATATACAGATTTGCTGCAATTCCTATCCAAACACCAAGGGGTTTTTAAGGCAGGAATGAAAAAGCAGATAGCAGAATTCATAAGGAAATGCAATCACCCTCAGTTGACTAAAGACACTGAAAAGGAAGTGCAAAGTTAGAGAACTCTCACTTCCTGATTCCAAACCTCATCAGAAAGCTTCAGTAACCAAAAAGATGTGCTACTGGCATCAGGAGTCACACCAGTATAGACAGAGAACTATGGAATTGATAGGGATTCCAGAAACAAGCTAATACTTTGTGACTATATATAAAGAACTCTCACAACTGAGAACCAAGAGAAATACAACCTAGTTTAAGAAGCATTTAAGGGGCTAGGGATTTAGCTCATTGGCTTAACTGCCTGCTGGCAAGTGCAAGGTCGTGAGTTTGATCCCTGGCACCAAAAAAAAAAAAAAAGGATTTAAATACAAACATTTCCCCAAGAGGATGCATGAATGCCTAACAGTGCATGAAAAGGTTATCAACATCAGCCATGGGGAAATGCAAACAAGTTCACAATGGCTCATTTCTACTCAATGCTATCACTTTTCTCTTACAGATTCAAACACACAAGTTTTCCAAGAACTTGTCTTCCCACGAAACAGAGCAGGGAACAAAGATTTCATCTCTCCTATGAATGCCAGTAATAGGTCCTGGAAGACCTAAAGAGTGAGTCTATTGCTAGTAATTTGTCTTGGGGACTAGTGAAAAATTCTCCACGTTTCCTGGAGAAGAGGACAGAAAGCAATAAGGAAGATAAAAGATTGAAAATGAGGTTGAACTCTTGTTGTTTACTATTAAAGCTTTGTGCTTCTCAACTGTGTCTCTAAAATATCAACCTTTGAAGACAGAGAGGAAGAGAGGGAAAGAGTAGGAGAGAGCGAGGAAAGTGAGTAAAATGGGTAAGTATAATCAAACACTGAGAGCAGGTAAATCCAGGAAAATAAGAAAAAGAAAGGGAAGAAAAAGGATGACAGCAAGCAACTGCATAGGAGGTGAAATGGGGACTGCACGTCCTATAAAGCTCGTAGGTGGGTATTCCTAAGAGACCATTCATAAATAGACTGTTTATAAACCTAAAGTCCTTAAGAGAATACTGCATCCCCACTCTGCATTACTAGCAAAAGCACAATATTATCACATCTTATAGTTAGATATTCTCAAAAATGTAATCTTTGTAACCAAGCATAATGATAGAGCATTACACTGTTTCATTTCATAGTAAATTACCACTACAGGGCTTAAAATATTTCATAGAGCAAACCTTATGTTTTTGTTTGTTTGGTTTTGTTTTTGGTATAGGGAATCGAACTCAGGACCTTGCGCTTGCCAGGCAGGTGCTTGAGCTGCTGGGGTATATCCTCAGTCCCAAATTTATGTTAAAAATCCCACAATTCAGTGGGATTTTATTTGGGGGATTTATTACTAAGTCAAAGTAGAGAGCAGAATATAGAAGTACATTTATAACATTTATGTTCAAAAAATGCTTTTAATGATTAACATGTCTTTAAAATTGGTTATGCATTTTCAACTTTTTTTAAAAATATTGTATATACTTACCTGAAAATGTAAAGAACATTTCATTTTGCAAACCAGCCTTTTGCATTTTGATACGATGGCACTGAGACTTAAGTAAGGAGATCTCACACGAAAGGTCAAGAACCAATTTGCTTAAAATCTGAAGAAGTTTCTTCTCAAAGGAAACATTATAGACACTATTGCAGGGAGCTGCATGGTATCGAGCCGTGAACTGGTAATAATAACGAGGTTCACGATACGCTGTAGACATCAAACAGAGAAGGACACAAACAAGGTTATTTAGGTAAACAGAGTGAAAACGGCAACTCTGAGGGATAAATCATTACTTGGGATACATTAACAGAACACATTATATATATGGCTATATTCACTTCCACTTAAAAAACACTTTTCTAACAGTTACCCAGTGCCACATGTTATTAGAGGCACCTGACAAATACTGACTCACTTAAGTCTCTTGGCCTCATTTAAAATTGTATTGTTATGACACCCATCATGAAGAAGTTGTGGGACACAGGCATAATGTCGTAAGATCAATGCCTACGTCATCAGAACTAAGACTCTGGTCCAGAGTGTGTGCTCTTAACACTACACGTGCTCCTCAAAATCAAGTGTAACACTTCTGTACCTCTACACATTCGCCTTAGAGGAAACTGAAGTCATATATTAGGTGTGACTTTAAAATCCAGTGACTAGTTTTTTAAAAATCCATTACCAGAGAAGACATAGTCCCATGAATTCCCCTCAGTGCACTCCTGCTTGCTTCAAACACACTGACCCTGTCATCCTTGGACTTTCTCAAGCAGTTCTGGAAGTCCTCTCTCAGGCCTCCAGTTGTGCTGCTGTGGCTGCCTTGATGCTCTGAACGGATTTACACATTTACCTTTCACGGGCACCGTGCCTTTGGGGAAGTCAGAAGTCAGAGCGTGCCTGACCCAGTGAACACCATGGCTCAGGACACATGGTATCTTCGTACTGTTACGAGCCTGCCTGTCCACTGATGCCACCCCCAACAGCGGCATTTGTGATCACCCCACGTGAAGACAGTCCAGAAGGAAAACTTCCAGAACTGCTTCAGAAACTGGCAACAGCAATGGCATGAATACGTTCAATGCCAACAAGGGTGTTTTTGAGGGAAATTCGTGGTCATGTGTCTTTTACTATAATTTTATTTTACTTTATCTCTTTTTTTTGGTACCAGGAACCGAACTCAGGACCTCATGCTTGCCAGGCAGGCACTGTGCCACTGAGCTATATTCCTGGCCCTTAAAAATCATTTTTTAAAATTACAGTAAAAGGGCCAGGGATATAGCTCAGTGGCATAGTGCCTGCTTGGCAAGCATGAGGTCCTGAGTTCAATTCCTGGTACCAAAAAAAAAGTTAAAAAATTAAAAATGATTTTTAAATCTTTGATCTAGTAATTACCAAAAACAGTCAAAGAAGTATGTTTATAATAACCCTACAGTTAGTTTTATTGAGTTCAGTATGATATTTAGGAATAAAATCATGTATTTTTTCAAGTCCATCCCAAAACCTTATTTGAAAGATACAAGAAATATAGAAATGAAAAGGAATATATAACAATACCAAAAATCAGGACCAGGTGCTCGGCTGCTACTCGGTCCTCCTGATCCAGGCCCTGAAGCCAGCGCTACCGCCGCCCATTGCCCTGTACCCCTGCAGGCTGAACCAAGCGCACGTTCTCAGCTGCTGTGGATCTGTGTCCACCGTGGAGGGCGGCAGCTTCTACTCACAGAGGAAACCTCTGCCAGCCTCACACACAGACAAAACAGAAACTGGACTCCCCCGCCTCATCTTTGGGGAAATCCAAGACTACCGAAGTAAGAAATAACAAATCAAGAGGAAGAAACCTAAAAGATAGTTAATAGAGGAGGGATTAATGAGTTTTTAAAACTCTAAACAGTAAAGACCAAAAAAAAAAAAACACACATGAAATTATTATAAAGCTACTGTCAAAAAGAAAGGATCAACACATACAGTTATCCCTGAAAAACTAAAACGTATGAAATACTGACATTGAAAAAACTAAATGAAATCACAAAAGGTAAAAATATAATCATAACTTTGTAGAACACACAATAAAATTCACGTAAAATATAGTAAAATTAGAAACAAATTAAAACTATAAGAACAACATACTGTAAGGAACAGAGATCTCAGCCAGTAACAAAACAAAAGATTTCCAGAACAGAGCAGAGTCAATAGAAGTCAATCAAGGGACAAACAGGAGAAGTATCATGTCAGCTGAAAAAAGATTTGTGTCACCACACCAAAAAGGCCTATTAAACAGTGAGCAAGAATACTGAAAATAAACGTCAAATCCAGATACAAATCTTATAAATACATCACACTTTTACTGACTCATCTATTGTGTGTAATAAGTAAATGTATGTCTTTGTTGCCGACATACACATACATGTATTGTGGCTTATACCATCAAAGACTTGCAATATATACAAATGTTACACAGCATACCCGCGCCTGGGGCATCAGAGCTGGAAACTGGACCAAAGCTCAGGGTATGAGGGGGACTCAGCAAGTGCCTCTCAGCCTGCAGACTAAACACCAGCAACTTCTGTCTCCAGAAACCTGTCGCCTATCAAGCTATAACTGAGACAGAGGAAAGTCTGAATTTGAGTCAAAAGATCCTCAAATGCTCTGAAGCACCATACCAAACAACCTCTTCCGAATACCCAACGCAAGGACACACAGAGCACACGACAGTGGACATGCATGAAAGAGGTGCCAACAGGCCCAAAACCCGTCCCTACAGGAAAGAATTCCTCCCGCCAGGAGCACAGCTTTATGCGCCTGAGACGCGCGCACTCCTCTGCCTCTGCGGAGTCGGATTTTTGTGGCTTCAGGCACACGCTGGTGCCCAGGTTACTAGGCAGGTTCCCGGTAAGCACTGGACGCTGCTTCTAGTGGGCCCCTGGATGCTGTTGCTAAAATGCACAAAGTAAAATGCAGACCAGCAGTAATTTTTTAATCAATTACAAGAGATGAAAAATAGAAAGATCATATGTAAAACAAAACTGTAACAATACGTATTTTAAAACTATGAAAAGTCAAAGCACAAATTCACCTCTTACCATATACAACATACTTCAGCTGAAGATTTTTAATGGGTTCCTCCACATTAGGTTTATACTCGAGGAAACAAGTGTAAATGCCACTCATCGTCTCCTCAAAGTTCTGGAACACAAGGCTTCCTGTGGAGGTTACTTGTGCAGTGCTGTTTTCTAGTAAGGGAACAAGAGAGTTGCTTCAGTTACAGGAGACAGGTAAAACACCAGAGCATCCTTCAGGCAGAAAAAGCCATCAACATTTATCTCCACAGTCACCGAAAGGAGTCAGGACACAGCCTGCCCTGGTATCTGGTGTTTGCTGACAGTGGGGCCAGGGTGACTTTGTAGTGTCAGACTTTCACCAACCGCAGGCCATCAACAGTGTGGCCAAGTGCTAGGAGGCTGACGATGACATGCCACATGTGTTCCTAACCGGCCCCCCGCACTCAACAGGCCGCTACCAAAAGGGTGCCTACATATCTAGGGACAACGTGTACATACATCTTGCACCTGTGGCACGCATTAGATACATGTATATGAAATATATACTTTATACAGTATATGTTTATACTATAATATATTTTAATGACAAGTTACAGTTTCAGTAAGCTTAGGAAATAGAGAAAAGAGTGGTATCTAGAACACAGGCTATAGAAATAAAATCAGTAACAGCTAGAGATTTCATGCAGGTAAAAGTTGGACTATAACCTTGAGAATTACAGGAAAAAAACAAAAACACAAGCAGATTGTTGCCTGCCCCGGGTCACGTTGCCTGCTCCAGGTCACACGGTGCTGGGGTTGTGCTGCGTTGGGAGTTAGGGTGGGCTGCAAGCTCCCTTTTTACTTCAGGGCGCCTTCAGGGTCACACAGGAAGACGGGCGGCAGGCTTGTCTTTGAGGCCTGTGGACCTGGGCTGAAGGACTGCCTTTCTCATCACACACTGCGTAACCTCAGGTAACTACTTCATCTTTGTGAAGTCCAGCTCCCGCCATATACAGAACGTGACGGCCTATCTCATAGGATCACTCTCTACAACAAATACAATACTTCATAAAGCATTTGAAATCACATAAATCACTAAGCAAATAAGATGTAATTCTGAAATTCATAACTACGCTTCTGTATCAGAAAAATCCGCAGATATTAAATAGTAACATAATATTCCATTCATCAGAATTGAAGATACTACCTCAGGAAATGATTTTTATTAAGTAATGACTCACTGTTTACAAATTATAAGTCAAAATGTTTCTTCAAAATGACAGATAAGTGTGCTTAGTACTGAAATTTTCCTTATTGAGCTTTTAACAAATTTCTATTTAATTTCTAGTGTGTGCAAAGCCCAGCCTCAGATATTGAGGAGAATGAATAGACAGACACAGCACCCCCAAGGCATTTACACAGAGCATAATGCTTTGAGGCCCCCATTTCAGTATCCTTGATGAAGATGAAATGTGATAGAAATTTAGAATGCATTTCTATGGTAATACCTATTTCTTCATGAATATCTTTGATAAAAGATCACATGCTTATCTTACCATGCTGATTCTTTCCTAAAATAGATTAGTAGTTTGCAAATGTTTGCCATATATTTCAGCAGAAACAAACACCCCATAATAATACAGTAAAATATGTCAAAGAGGCTATGTATTCACTGCAGTGAAAGTTTTCACACCAGAAGCATCAATAAATTTATAAAATACATATCTAAAAGTCTATGAAATGTTAAGTATTTTTAGAGCCAGAAAATTGGGTAGCAAGCACATAATAAAATGCCTCTGGATATATTCAGATTTAAAAATATTGAAGAGTACACTTCGAAAAGATACTCAGAGGACTCCATATCAAAAATAAGAATTCACTGTATAATATCTTGTATCAGTGGTCATTTCATAGACCTCTAAGTGACTAAGTCTAAGTGGAAATTCAGGAAGCCAGGGGCCATGTACCTGGCATAGATATGTAAGACAGTATAAGAAATCACACATCCACAGATATTTAATAAACACCTGCTTCATTAAAGCTGGCATGCATTTGCTTCCTAACTTGATCATCTAAAAGTTCATGGAGTTAGATAGGTTTTATAGGAGGCTGTGCCTTAGAAATCTAAAATTACAGGACAGAAATTAAGCACAATTTAATGACAGCTTATTATTTGCAAAAACAGGTTTAGACTACTTTTGGTTTCTTCTCAGATATGAAAAGGGCATATGAAACATCAATATCAGCGTTACAAAAAGGGAAAAGCCTAGGAAAAAAACTGTAATTAACAACTTTCCTTGAACTCATTATGGAATCGAGGTGCAGAGCGAATCTCAGGGTAGACAATCAGCAGGAAAAGCCAAGACCTGACGTGTGCTTTAGCTGTCAGTGGAGCAGGTGAGAAGAGTCAGTCAGTTTTTGGTTGAACCGCTGTAAGCCAAGTATAGACCTGGGTGAGCAGGCGACACCTCTGGAGGACAGACAAATGCAGATGGCCACCCTCTAACAGGTTTCTCATTCACAAGCACCTGCCCATGCTCTCTAGGAAGAGCCGGGCACCTGGGGCCAGTGCCCCATGGAGTGCTACGCTGAAAACTGAAGGGCAGCCATGAGGTCAGAGTATCAGAGTTCCCTGGCAATCAGATAGATGGACAGATCAGATAGATAGATGATAGGTGGGTAGGTAGGTAGGTAGGTAGACAGGTAGACATGTGGGCAACAGACAGACAGTATTAATGTGATTTTATCCGTACCTGGAAATAGCTACATTTCTGAATATCTATTTTTCCATTATGAAAGTGTTCCTTCTTGAGGCATAAACTGAATTATATGCTACACTTTGCAATATAAACTGCAAGACCTAGCATGCTGTCTTAAGAAAAAATTTCAATTTCCAAATCAAAGAAAAACAAAGAGAAAATGTCAACACATAAATGTTTCTATTTTTCAACTTACAGAGTTTCACTATCAAATGTAGAATATATTTAAGATAATATGTTTGTATTATAGTATGTTGTTATATCAGAGAATGATAAAAATAAAATTTGATTCTATTTCCAGCATTGAGTTCTTTTACATTGGACCATTCCATTGATGTCCATGAAGTGTCAAACCTTGTAGGATTTCTTTCACTGATCCCTTCTGCTTCCACAAACACATGGCATGATGGTTAGTACTGAGTTACTGTAGTGAGGCCGAGGTTATGTCTGACTGCATCTCCTAAAATGGCATCTACCAAGTAGACTCTCTTCGAAAGAAAAACTCTGTGTCTAAAGAGTAGATTAACTCTTTAAAGCCTGAGGTATTTAGATCAGCAAAAAAAAAAAAGTGCATACCACTCAACTACATAAAATATGAATTAAAACATGTTGCAAAGTAAGTATTTCCTATGAATGTTTCCTCAGCAAGTCTTTAAATAAACATAGTCTCCTTCATTCAAAATAATTTAGTAAGCCATCAAGTTTTTACCCAAGGAACTGTTCAAAAGACCAATATGGATTAAAAAGTGAAACAGTAGCAAAAAGAAAACATGATAAAGAAAAACTTCCTCTGTGGAATGCAAAAATGACTAGGTACTTCACTAAACAAGTCTTTAGGATGAAAACTAATCAGTCTCTACTTTAGCAAGGATAAAGCCCAGCCAAGGTAATCTATACTTAATTTTAAAGTACAGTGTAAAAATGAATTACCATTTATCAAATTTAAAATTTAGAATACAAGCAAGCTATATACTTTAAAACAAAATAAGGTGAAAAGAGAAAATATGAATCAAGTCAGTCATACGAACACTAATTTCTCCTGAAAGATAATTGCTTCTGGACTAGAGATGGGTAAAGACATCTCCAAACAATTCAATCTTTATATTCAATAAAGATAAATGAAAAATGATAACACGATCTACACTAGTAGATTCTGAAAAGAATTCAGAAATAGATAAATTATGAGATATAAATATTCTTCTCATTGAGTATAATTAAGACGTATCTATTTCCTTATGATAACTGAAACAAAATCCTACCTGAAACAATTTTTCCTTTTGGCCCATGCCATTGGAATGCTGGGTCTATCAGTTCAGAATTTCGAAGTCGTTGGTCAGCACACAGCACATGTGGACTCCGTTGATGGAGCATGACATAGACATTCACTGAAAATGCAATATAAAAATGTTCCAATAATATTTTATGCTCTGTTTTCCTCCGTATTACCTTATATTTGTATAGTTTGGTTTACATTCCCTTACACAATTTCTTTGAATTAATATTTCATTACCCTGGTAAGAGCTAAATTGCATCGCATTTATGTAACTAACCTTAAAAACATTCATTGTGTTTCATTTACTTGTGAGTTTGTGTGCACATGTGTATGTGTGTGAGTGTGTGTATTGTCAACTTGAACAAAATGTGTGGATTCTTTTTATTCAGAACTCAGGTGTACTGACTTTATTCTCAGAGTATAATTTCAATTACACAGCACTAAGGCAATATTAAGATAATTCTATATCTAGACTATATCTGTTTTGTCAAGATATTTAATATAGACAAAGCTTAGAGTAAGTCATATAGATTAGAAGAATAACATATTAGTCACGAGAATATAGCACAAGGTACTGAATTAAAATAAGGGCTCAAAAAGTCAACAAATATTACTTTGATTTTAAATATTCAGCAGTTTGACCCACTTTGCTTTAAAATTTAAAAGAACCATGATAAGCAGAAATAATATTATTTAGAAAATCAAAAGGATACCATAAAGATTAAATTGTTTTGCGCCTACTCATAAGATTTTTAAAAAGTCTCCAACAACTTCTCAGAGACGGCACGCCAGTTGTTCAGTGCTTCCCCATACATAAAGATTCTTGTGGTCCAATAAAATAAAAATTGTTTTTCAGAATCAAAATTTTCCTTAAGTTTAAAAAGATTGACTCTGAAGTTTTAAAATTAATTTTATTGCTACACTGGTGATATACATAATGATCACATTCATTACAGGGAATTTGTACATATACATAATATACTTTTATTTGTCTTTTTAAACACATACAGTTTTACCACAACACAAAATGTTTATTGAACATACATACACACATGTACATACGCATACCCCCACACACGCCCTTTTCCACAGGCTTTGAAGGTTTCTCTATTCCTTGTTTTTGTCATAAATTGATATGGAACTTTAACAAACTTTTATCTAATTGACGTGATTTTTAATGAATATTTTAACTAAATCCTTGACATCAATACGTTGCTTTCCTAGAGTAAATCAAACTGGTCCTGCTATTTTAGCTAATCATTGTTGGCTCCTACCTTCAGAGCCCTCAAAAGGGCCAGTGCTGCCAGTATCTTGACTGTGAGCTTCTGGCCATTAAAACTGTGAGGAGACTCTCAGACGTTTCTGTTATCAAGGCCATTCCGTCTGTGGTGGTTTTTTTTTTGAGACGAGGTCTCACTATGTAGTCCAGGTGGCCTTGAACTCACTATGGAGCCCAGACTGGCCTCGAACTTGTGATGATCCCACTACCTCAGCCTCCTGAGTGCTGGGGTCACAGCCCAGCCTATCGTGCTTTTTTACAGCAGCAATAAAGGGCCACTTCATAAGAACAGAGACCTGGCAGCATTTAATGTGCATAACTCCTATCACCAGCCATCACTCCAACCCCAGTTTTGCAATAGCCCTGAAGACGACCCCTGACACTAATGTGGGAGCCAGCAGTGTGGCAGCCACTGGAAGGGCAGTCGTGGTGGCAGTGCCTTCAAAACCTCCTTCCCACAGAACTGAATTTATTACACCTGCCCCGAAGGTATCTTGGGGATTTTGTTTGTTTTCGTTGTTTTGAGACAAGGTCTTACTGTGTAGTTCAGGCTGGTCTTGAACTCGCTACATAGTCCAGGTTGGCCTCAAACTCATGGCAATCTTCTTGCCTCAGCCTCATGAGTGCTACATTACAGGCATGCACCACCATGCCCAGCAGGAGTTTTTTTGAAAGATCCCACTTGAAAGGCTGTTTTACTCTGACTCTGTGAGTTCCTGTCACTGTGCGTAATAGTTAAGGAAAACAGTGAGTTAACCAAAACCCCCAAGAGAAAATGCTAAAGCATGACATAGCCACAAGAACTTTGAAAAGTTCTGACATGATCCTTGGAAAATAGGCAGCCGCCTCCATACATGGGATCATATAAATGTTCACAGGACATGCACACTCAGGAAATGCCAGCAGGCCTTAAGTCCTCATATTTGACTGAAACGGGTTCTGCAGAGCATAAAGTAGATGGTAAGGCAGAGGCCCCAGCTGCCTGGCTAAAATGAAAGGTGCGCCTCAGCATGCACA
>RJWT010026209.1:0-15892 GCA_004365215.1 Cuniculus paca | reverse complement strand
GTTGCTGAGACAAACACCTGACATCCAAAATTAGGGAAGAAAAGGTTTATTTAGCTTACAGTTTCTGTGGATTTAAGTCCATAATCAGTTGGCTCCAAGGCAAGGTGGCATGGCACTGGGGCAACACTTCAAGGCAGCAGCCAGAGCAAAAGGGGGCAGCCGTTCATGGCGGCTGCAAGCGGCAAGAGCAAACTCGCACCAAAGAGGAAAATATGCCCCCATTCCGACCTTGCATTGTATGTTGGCTCCACCCCTGGGCGGGTGCGGAACTCACACCATCAATCCCAGCGCTAGACAACGAATCAATCACAAACGCTAGATTCAGCCACTTCCATGACTACATGAGGCTTGGGGGGGGCCATCTATATACAAACAGTAACAGAAAGCAAAGGGGGAAAAAACAAGCTTCCTTATGTCTATCAGGGCTCCATGTTCCTGACTTAATCACCTCCGGAAGTCCCACCTCCAAAAACCATCATCTGGTGGGCAAAGGCTTGAGCGTATGCATTTTCAGAGCAACACAAATATTTGATCCATAGCACCACAGACTGTGTGGCTCCACGACAGATGTTTCTTACAGTCCTGTAGGCTGGAAGTTCCACACCCCTGGAGCTAGCAGGGTTGCTTTCTTTTGAGGTCTCCTTCACTTGCTGATGGCTGCCTTCTGGTGGCATCCACGATTAACTTTCCCTTTGTGGGTGTGTATGAGTCAGCTTTATAGTACTAGAGTGAAACACCTGAGGCATTAATTTATAAAGAGAAAAGATAGCTCACAGATCTAGAGATTCCAGTCCAACACTGGACAACCCCATGAGTTTGGGCATTGGCAAGGGCATGCATCATGACACATGCACAGTACAGAAAACCCCTTGTATCAGGGAACAGGAGGCAGAAGAAAGGGGGCAGGAGATGAGGGTCCCACAGTCTCCTTAAGGACATGCTGCAGTGACGTAAGGACCTGCCATTAGGCTCTACCTCCCGGCTGTTCCATCACCTCCCAGCAGCACCACCCTGAGGACCAAGCCTTTAGCATGTGGACTTCAGGGGACAGGACCCATATGCTCATCACAGCAGTGCATCTCCATCCCAGCCTCCTCCTCTTAGGAGGACTTCAGTACTGTTCGATTAAAACCCAGCCCAGTGGCCTCATGGTGCCTGAATTAGCTCTTTAGAGCCCTTTTCTCCAAATACACTTTTATCTTGAGATACCTGTCACCCATGTGAGTTTTGAAGGGCTGTAATTCAAGCCCATAACAGCAAACACTTATGTCCTTTCCCTTTGGGGCTTGCTAGTATCTCAGTGTTCATGCCTTCCCAACTAGGATGTTGAAATCTTCACTCTAAGGTGGTGGTCCTAAAATAAGAAGCTTTCAGAACGAGTGGAGCCCTCACCAAGGGCCCTAGAAAAGAGACCCCAGAGAGCCAAGCTGGCCCCTGCCACCAAGTGAGGAAAGCAAGAAGGCACCCGCTGTGAGCAGGAAACGAGCACCAAATCTGCAGGCACCTGCCAATCAGACTTCAGATCTGTGAGAAATGCTTTTCTGTTGCATTTAAGGCACTCATCCTGTTATTTTGTTTTAGTGGCCCAAACAGTGAAATAGCGATGGCAGGAATAGTGCAACAGTGACAGTACTGATGTGTCCCACCATCCATCCACACTGCTGAGAGTGGGTGTGTGGGTGGTTTCTGGAGTGGGACTGTGAAGAAAAGTGTGGCTGAGAACATTCTTGTCCATGTCTTTTGGGCGAGGCCCGTGTTGACACTCCCAGTAAATAGGTCCCCAGGAGTGGCCCTGCTTGGTCACAGGGAATGCATGCATGTGGGTTTAGTAGAGACTGTCACAGCTCTTCTAGTGGCTGCACCCACTGACACACCCCCTTGGCTCACCCCTGCAGTGGGTGCCACTCATGGAAGAAAACTGCAGGAAGCTCTCCGAAGCCTCTGGAACCCGCCTCCCTGAGAACTTCTCTATATACCAGATCTTCGACAAGGCGATTTCAGCCAGAGGCATCAACCGCCGCATGCTTCAGGCAGCACTGGCTCTCAGGAAGAAGGGTAAGGTGGCCGTGCTGGGTGCTCTCTGGCCCAGCTGCAAGGGATGAGGCCAGAATACAGCTAATTGTGTCTTGAAATCTTTGCTCTTCTGGGTCTTGATGGAAACCAACCCTTAAAACCGTCAAGTTTTATCAAATGCCAAAAAGAGCACCATTAGAATACTTGGGAAAATGAGAGAATGTGATCTAGTAAGGCAAGATCTGCCTTATGAACATTTCTCTGTCGGTCATTTCTACTACTCTGTCAGTAGTAGAAATGACCAGAATGACCTAAAATTTTGTCACAGATTTAAAAGCAAGGCCTTTTAAAGCAACTGTGATTCTCTCACCCTCTGGGCATCAGAGTGACTGGGCAGTAAACTGGCTGGCACAACTTTAGATTCTGTCACATAGCCTAAGACATCTGATGACATTTGTCCAGTGACATTTATTAGTGACAAGTGCCTGGTACTTGTCCATTGGCACACGTGAGGTTGCCCCACTCTCTTTTCAGCAGACTTTGGCAGTTGAAGCTACGCTTCCTGTCTTAGTCCATTCTGGATTGCTCTGATTGAATACCTGAGACTGGGTCCTATGTAAATAACAGAGGCTCACTTCTTCCTGTTCTGATTGGAAGTCCGAGTTCAGAGGCCCATGCCTGATAGGGCTTTCATGTTACATCATGCCATGGCCAGAAGCAAAGGGCAAGAGAGCATGTGCACAGCTAGCAGACCAAGATAACTCGGTGGCAGCCTCAAGCCATTTGATATCAGCACTAATCCATTCACAAGGGCAGAGCCCTCGAGGGCTAATTGCCTCCCAGCATAATTGCACTGGGGACTAAATTTCCCACACATGCTTTTGGGGGACCCATTCAAGCCATAGCACCACCTTGTGTCCATAGTTCCCACTTCCTGTTCTTTGGAGAGGACCTGACCATTAACTCATCTGTGTCTTGCTTCTAACATCACCTGGTTGTCACCCTGGCCGGTTGGGCAGATGGAGCCAGGGGACAGAGCTGCCTCTGTTCGTGCTTGTCTGGTTTTGGAATGGGAATGCAGTTCCGTGGCCAAAGCAGGAAACACAGCCAGGCGGGGTTTGCAGCAGCACAGACTGCAAGGAACACTGAACCTTTACCATGTGCTCCGACAGCTCGTTCCTCCTCTGAGCTGTGGTTCGCTCATCCATAAATATGGGATTTGGATCTGCCCTGCTTACGCAAGTGCTAAGGACCAGATGAGCTGAGGAATGTTAAGCCACTTTGATCCAGTGAGTGGCTGAGTGTCAGAATGCTGGACCAGGGACTAGGGCTCCCCCTCCCCCCATCTTCCAAGAGCCCTTGTCATGTCACCTCACCCTGGACTCTGTGCCAGGAGGTGCTTCTCGGTAAAGACCATTCTTCCCCAGCTTGTCTGTTGAAAGCTGGGTATGCGGAAGTGGATGTAAGTGAGCAGGACCTTGTTCGTCCCCATTATTTTTGCCCCTTATGGGTCATCTGGGGTATCTTAAGGCCAAGGTCTGTAGCTGGTTTGTTCACCAGTAACATTTTGCACAGGATTTAAAACCTGCATCCTCACCAATAACTGGCTGGATGACAGAGCTGAGAGATGCGACGTGGCCCAGGTGATGTGTGAGCTGAGCCCACACTTTGACCTCGTGGTGGAGTCGTGCCAGGTTGGGATGATCAAGCCTGAGCCTGAGATCTACAAGCTTGTCCTGGACACCCTGAAGGCCAGTCCCAGTGAGGTACGTAAATGCTTTCGCTCAGGGGATGGGAATGTCGCAGAGATAGCTCAACCAGACAAATACTAAGGTGTTTATGTTTGGGATCTGGCAGGACAGTTCTCAATATGTTTTTCCCAGGTGAGGATTTCTCCTAAAGGATTTTTACCCATTTTTCAATCAGAAAGTTCTACCAGAGGTGAGCATCTGGCCTCCGTGTGTGTGTGTCTTTTACACGACTTGGGTCAAAGCAAGTATCATCCAAAGCTATTAGACTAGCTGCCTCAGTTAACTAACGAAGAGACAGACCCTGGGGGACTGCCGAGGCCACAACTCCAGTTAGGGTCACCCCACCAGTGGGTGAGCAGGGCTGGGTTCCCATAAGCTCTAATATTCCAATGGTGATTGGACCACAATTTAATTATTTTCTTCACATTCTGCCCTTCTCTTGCTGGCCCCCTTGTGAGAGCTCATCAGAACAAACGCTGCACCCCATCCCTGGTCCCCTCCCTGTCCAGTCCCAGGACCCTTGCTTCTCTCTTGTGGATGAGGCTTCAGCCCTTCGGGAACCCTGGGTTTAAGGATGTGCACCCATACAACAGTCTTCCCTTTCAGGGCTCTGGGTGGATGACTTGCTTAGAATTTGGCCCCTGAGGGCTGGGAATGTAGCTCAGCGGCCTAAGCTCCTGCGGGGCAAGTGCAAAATCGTGAGTTCAATCCCCGGTGCCGCAAAATAAAAAAAAAGAATTCGACTGCTGTCCTAGATTATAAATAAACACATTCATGTTTCCTTCTATAACTTTTAAGGCCTTTTCCCCCTTTCATCGTTTTAAATTTAAATCTTTGATCCATTCAGAATTTATTTTGGGATAAAATGCAAAGCAAGGTTCTACTTTTGCCCCCGGTTAACCAACCATTCACACCAAGGTCATCCAATAACCTTCCTCCCTGGGTCCTTTATTAAAAGCTAAATTTTCCTTTGTATCTATTTTTAGACTCTCTTCTACTTCACATGTATCTCTATTTCTTTTCTAGTACCAGACTCTTCTACTTTTTTGCAGTTTTATAATTTATTATCTGCCATCATTAGAGTTTTCTCACAGGTACCTTTGAACCTTTGTAGCTGTAGCTTTTCCTGAATGAATTTTAAAATCCTCTGCATAAGCTTGTATTTTCCCCAGTCTTCTTGCAGTTACAAAATTGGCTGTGACCAGTAGGTGTACATGGGGAATTATGTAGGTCTGTGTGTGTGCGCTCGTGTAATTAAATGTTTTTAATTCCAAGAGTAAGTGGAAATACAGAGTAGAAGGATTCTTTACTTCTGCACCCTATAATATCCCCTCTGCATTTCCTGTATTTCTTCCTGACACTTTCTTCCTTCCTGTTACACAAGTTTTTTCCTGAACGATGTCCACACTGCTTCGCATTCAGGTTGTTTTCCTAGACGACTTTGGGTCTAATCTGAAGCCGGCTCGGGACTTGGGAATGGTCACCATCCTGGCCCGAGACACCGATGTCGCCCTGAAGGAACTGGAGAAAGTAACGAAGACGCAGGTAATGTCGTGTCGGGACCGAGTCGCCCAGAGGGGCTTCTGTGCGCCCCTCTGCTAATGGGGAGAAAGCGCCAAGCAGGGGACCACAGTTCCTGGTGCTCCTGCGTCAGTACATGAGCCCAGGCGCCTCTGCAGGGGGTCCCTCACCCAGAGGCGGGGAGCACAGCGCCCTAAAGAGCATCCTGCCCCTTCCTCTGCTGCCGGGGAGCAGGAAGCACTCAGAGAGCAAGCATTTACACTAGTCTCCGTCAGGAGAACCAGAGAACAAGACAGGCTCTGTCAAAGCCACCCTCACCTTGCTCTTTGGACTAAATAATTCTTTCTTCCTCCCCCTCCTTTTCTTCCTCTTTCTCCTCTTCTTCTTCTTCTTCCTCCTCATCTTCCTCCTTCTCCTCTTTGTCATTCTTCTTTTCCTTTCTTCCCTTCTCCTGTTTCTTCTTTTTGTTCCAAGACAGGACCCGTGTTGTCCAGGCTGGTCCTAATCTCCTGGACTCAAGGGCTCCCCCTGCCTCAGCCTCCTGAGTGGCCAGAACTAAAGACACATTCCACTGCATGAAAATTCTTCCTGGGAAGAGCATGGTCCTTAGCTGATCCTCAGGGCATGCCATCCATTCACCCCTACCAGGCTCATGCTGGCCACCTGGCAATAAGAGGGTAACTCTTAAGCAGCAACTGGGCCCCACCAAGAAGGACAGGACAGCTGCCAAGGGACCAGCTAGCACCTCAGGTCTGAGGCAGCTGTGTTCTTGCTTACCCTGAGATCTGTGGTCACACAGAGCCCATGGGACAGACCTGCTGCAGCTCTGCATTAGTGTAGGCCCTGGCTCCGGCCGTGTGACAGGTGAGGAGGCCGGTACCTGGAGCTGTATTCTCAGAAATGCCTGGCCCCCAGGATCCCAGAGTGTGCCTAGATTTGGAGATGGGGTTCTTGAAAGAGGAGATTAAGGTAGAATGAAGTCAGAGAGGGTGGGCTCCATTCCAGTTGGCTGGAGTCCTTATAAAAAGAGGAGGTGGCATCCAGACACGTGCAGAGGGCTGACCACGTGAGAACATGGGGGAAAAAGTGATCAGCTGTGGACCAAGGAGAGAGGCCTCGGGAGAGACCAGCCCTGCCCCCACCTCCAGAACCAGGAGGGAAGAGATGTTCAAGCTGCCCAGTCTGTCCTGAGCAGACAAACACAAAGGCCCCTGGGAGTTTGGTTTTGGCCCACGTGAAGGAGCCTGCTTTCCACAGAGACACACAGTGAGGGAGTGACTACCTGGTGAGCTGCTGACCACCTGAGGAACAGCTGTGGAGCGAGTGCTGTTTGAGCTGGAATCGCAGAGGTTTAGAGCACGCACCGGGCCTTTTGTGCTTACAGGAAGCTCAGTTCACAGTGGCCAGGGCTTGCTCCCTGCTGGCACTCGGAGTGAGATTGACGCAGGTTCAAATGTCTTCCACTTGGGGCCTCGGAGGTCACAGCACACACCAGCTGGCAGAGGACCAGAGAATGTAGAGAAACACGAGGCGGTTTTCCCAACCAGGCCGGAGGCCATCTGCATTTCAGTGGCCAGAAAGAGTCCAGTCAGACGGAGGGAGGCAGGAAATAGGGGTGCAGTTTTCCCCGGAAGGGAGGTGGGTCCGTTACCAGCAGCGCTCAGGAAGGGGTGGCAAAAGCGACCTCTGGGGACTCTCGAAAGAGTCCTCCACTCATGCTGGGAACGGCTCCTGGGGGGAAGCACACTACCTGTCTATCTCTCCTTTGTGCTTGCAGCTTCTCCAAACTGCAGCCCCTCTGCCAGTCCCCTGCAGCCCCAGTGACATGAGCCATGGGTACGTGACCGTCAAGGTGAGTCACAGAGGATAACCCGCAGAGGTGTTTGCAGACACTCACCGTTTTCAAGGAGGTCGTATTTCCCCGCAAGTCTCATTCCTCAGAAGTTGATTTCAACATGGTCCCTGCCTCTGATACTGGAGAGTAGTGTGACTGGTTAGCCCAACCCTGAGGAACAGCAGGCCATGGGGCTTTGGGAAGAGCAGGACACAGAGGTCTGTGCACATCTGGCCTGTGTCCTAGATGACAGAAAGTTTTTCATTCAGCAAGTATTTATGGAGCACTGTCTTTGTGCCGGGCACAGGCTGGGTACTGAGGGGCAGTGGTGAACAGGGAACCCACAGGAACGGGGGATAATGGAAAAGGCCATCACACTGCCAGGCAGCCAGGGCTATGGTGAGGCCAAGGCCATGTGCTCAGGGCCCCCCGAATCCTGACCTGGCCAGCAGATCTACGCTAGACAGACGCAGAACTTCTGGGTATCTTCAGGCATCACTTTAGGCTCTTTCTCTCATTGCCTTTGGCTCCACTTCAGTGGATGGGAAGAGATCTAAGGAGTGCAGGTCACGAAGGAGCAGAGCGTGACCAGATCGAGAGCCCCGACGGTGTCTGCCTCACTGCGAGCGCTCTGGCTGCACTGAGTACAGCAAAGCCTGAAAAAATTTCATTATTTCAGAAACAAACAGCTTTTGACGGCATAACAGTGGAATTCTGCACATTACCATGAATACTATGATCTGCACACAATCAGGCCCCAGCAAAATAGCAAGTGAGACCCCATCAAGAAGGAGACGCTTTACAGAGCAAGGCCACCTTCCATCTTTCCATTGACACCTGGCCCCATTCTCTGCATGTCACAGTAAAAGCCACTTGTTACAGTGGCACAGATCGCCAGTGTGCCCGCCCAGCCAGCTTCATCTACACTGAGGCCTTTTGCTGAGAGAAAGCTGGGTCCCATGAGATCTAGTGACCCAGTGACACGGCCCTGCCGAGGTCTGCAGAAGGGGAGTCTGCTCCAGCTGGCCCAATGGAGATGTGGTGGTCACTGCCTCTCCCCTCTCTCCTGGCAGCCTGGGGTCCGTCTGCACTTCGTGGAGCTGGGCTCTGGCCCTGCTGTGTGCCTCTGCCATGGGTTTCCCGAGAGCTGGTTCTCTTGGAGGTACCAGGTAAGGGAAACCAAGGGAGGTCAGGCCACCCCATTTGGGGAGTGGGGGGAAGAAGACAGATTTTTGAAGACGCTCTTCGCCACCTGCTGGGAAAGCATGGTAGCGAGTATGGAAATCTGCAAGGGCTCTCCTAACTACCCTTGGCAGGGATGCGGTGCATGAATGAACCACTGTTTGTGGCAGCCCTAGCAGGCAGGCTAGGTGAAGAGCCCAGGTAGTGCCATGTGGTATGCGGGATGGAGCCATTTGCAGGAAGAGGGGACAGACAGAAGCAAGCATGCGGTGTCACCTTGGACTATGAGCCCATGCCTCAGCATGTCTGAATTGTCTGCTTTCCAGATCCCTGCTCTGGCCCAGGCGGGCTACCGGGTCCTAGCGATGGACATGAAAGGCTATGGCGACTCGTCCTCCCCTCCCGGTGGGTTGGTGTCCCATCCCATCCTGTGCGGTCGTGTGTCTGCCTGTCTCCACTCTCCACCCCACCAAGTGGCCCTGCCCCAGGGCCGAGCAGGCTGTCTCTCAGGGGACCCAACTCACCCTCTCCCTTCCTGCAGTGCCTGGTGTCTCTGCACTTTGGGCCCCAAACGTTCCCAAAAGAAACTCAAATCCGTCCCCCAGGGAGCCCCCTCCGGGTCCTCAGTGTCGTGACATGTGGGAAGTACCATACTGCTCCAGAAATTTTCTCACCTTGCAAAACTGAAAGCTGAATTCATTCAATAATAACTCATGGCTTCCCCCGACCCCCGGCATCTGGCAGCCCCCGTTCTACTTTTTCTCTGTGGGTTCGAATCTTCCAGGCGCCTCACAGAGGTGGAATCGTACAGTAGCCGTACTTTGTGCCTGGTTTATTTCACTTAGCGTCCTGCGCTCCAGGGTCACCCGTGACGTAGTGTAGTGCTGAGCTCCCTTCTTGGTGAAGGTAAACGCTCTTTCACTGCGAGTGTGCCACGTGCTGCCTCTCCATGCGCCCACCAAAGAGTGCTCGGGCCGCTTCCACCTTTTGGCTCCTTTGCATAGTGCCGCTGTGAACATGGATGTGCAAATGCCTGTTTGGTTGCTGCTCTCTGACTTTCGGGGTATGCGTCCAGGGGTAGAACGGCTGGATTCTGCAGTCATTTTGGAGGACAGATTCTTAACACAGCGGGAATCTATCCAAAGATGGGCATTAGCTGGCCTGTGGGCCCCTGAGACCGCATGCGGGCTAACAAGCTCGTTCCTGGTGGGTAGAGTCCTCTTAGAGGTGTCCTCAGCCAGCGCTTAAGAGCCTCACCGTGGAGATAGGACTAAAGCACAGGCAGGGGCACGTTTCCTAGTCACTGTGAGAGTCAGGCTTAGCCACATCCACTGCCACCCCTGTGATCACACCAGCACATCTGGCTGTGATGTCTGCCCCCTGGTGTGTCACATTAGGGGTGTCATTCCCTTGGGGTGGTGGCGTTGGCTCAGCCTACCGGACCTCTTGAATAATGCAGGATTTTAGATGAATGGACAGCCTCCAGCTCAACCATCTGGGAAAGTCAGCTAAGGGCTTCCATTTTGTGATTTACCCATTAAAACGTTTTATTTTTGTTCACATATAGTTCAGTCTTCTGTGAATCTCACAGGCATAGCTTAGTATTATCATTTAGCATGGACATGAGCCCATTGTAAAGAAGGGACAATACACTATTAATGTGTCAGTATCCCTTGAACTGGAGCTGTCCCAGACACACTGAGACTTGTCTTACCCTGGTTTCTTCATATTCATATTTCTTTCTCACTCTCCCTTCCTCCCTCTCTTTTTCCCTCTCCCCCCATCCCCCGGCTTTCTTTCTCCATCTCTCTCCCTCCTTTCCTGCCTTTCTCCCTCTCTTTTGGAAAGCCATCATTTGGACGTTAATTATTGCTGAAAGATTACATATGAGTTTGAAAGCCAAGCATCATGATTTGGAATACACAACACACACATCTCAGAGAAATTTGTGTATACGTTTCATGTCATTTGACAACAGAATTTAGGTTTAAAATACTTTTCTCTTAAAAATTTGAAGCCCCCGTCCCACCTTTTGTGAGCTTCCACTGTTGCTGTGAAGAAGTCTCTGGATCTTCTGATCTCTGAGCCTTCATATCTGACTGCTGGTTTTTTTCCCCTGAGTTTCAACACTTCTAGGAACTTTTATCTGTTGTGTTCCAAAATCATATGACACTGTGCTCTGACATAGATCCTTCTCCATTCATTTGGTGAATATAAATATCTCTCCATTCTTGGAACTTTTCTTAAATTAATTCTTTGAACCATTTCTTCCTCTGTTTTTCTCTATTTTTCATTCTTCCCTTTTCTCTTTCCTTCTAGAATTGCTATTATTGTCAAAATGTCCATACTCCCCAAAGCAATGTACATAGGCAACTCAAACCTTATCAAAATTCCAATGGCATTTTTCACATAGGTAGTCAAATATTCTACAGTTTATATGGAACCATGAGAGAACACAAAACCAAATTAATCTTGAGAAAGAAGAACAAAACTGGAGGCATTTGAAATTTTACTTCCTGATTTCAAATTATATAACCAATCTGCAATAATTAAGCAATGTGATACAAATATTAGAACAGACAGATAGACCAATGGAACAAAATAGAGAGCTCCAAAGAAGATGCAGGAACATACTATCAGCCAGTCACCAAGAATACACGCTAGGGAAAGGACAGTCTCTTCAACAAATCCTAGTAAGAAATACACAAAAGAATGAAATTAGACCTCTGTCTTGCATCATACACAAAAGTCAGTTAAGACTGGACTGAAGACTTAAACAGCCAATTCATAAGTTGCGCATATGTTTTTGTTCTTGCAAAGGGATTTTTTATTTTGTTGGTATATTTTAAATTGTGGGAACAAAATATATTTTTCATTTTTAATTGCAGAAATAGAAGAATACGCCATGGAAGTGCTATGTAAGGTAAGAAAGGTCTTGGGTGACTTCCATGATATCTTTTCCATCCTGGGTTTTCTTTGCTCTAAGTCAGTAGCTTGGGCCTCCCTTTACACTCTAAGAAAGCATGTTGAAAGCATTTGGGAAGGAATTCTCATGGCAAGTTGAAATGAGATTTATTTGCTTGTTTTTGGTACTGGGGATCGAACTCACGGCCTTATACTTGCCAGGCAGGCGCTTGTGCCGCTGAGCTAAATCCCCAGCCTGAGATAATATTTATAAATGACAGCCCACATGTATTGGCTGGGGAGGTACTGGGTCATGGCCTGATGATGGAGACACTGGGGAGGGGAGGAATGGACTGTTAAGTGCTTCTTACCTGCGGGAAGAGGTGACCGACCGTGATGTGCTCAGGTACAATCCATGCTTCTTGCCTGGCTGCACAGCTCCCTTGAGAGTTTTCTAGTTGGTGCCAGATGATATCTGTAGATCCCAGGCTCTGCCTTTTGGAAAACATTCCTCTAGCACCCAGGATCTTCCAACAAAGCTGTTCTAAAAAAAATAATAAAATGAAGAGGCGGTTTCCTGGACGTGAAATTTGGGGTCACTAAGAGGCAGTGTGAGATTCCGACTGCCCTGGAACGATCAGCATTGATTCCACACTGGCCTGTGAGTGGCTGGAAGTTGCTGAAATGAAAAATGCTGCACGTTGAGTTTCTTCTGCAGCTGGGAGGCAGAAGGTGCTGCAGAGATGAAAGCCAGGCAAAGTGCAACAAGCTCTTGGTCGGGCTTGACAGCCAGTTTGAGAGCCCAAAGGCAAAAGTATGAAATAGAAAGTAGAAAGAAAGTGGAGTGATGGTTTGAAGAAAACTACTCAGGGAGAAGAGGCCTTAGCCAAGAACATCAGTAGTGCCCCTAGAAGGAGATTGTAAAGATGCCCCTTTTGCTGGGCATGGTGGCTCACACCTGTAATCCCAGCACTCGGGAGGCTGATGCAGGAGGATCATTGCAAGTTAGAGACCAGCCTGGGCTACAAAGTGAGCTCAAGGCCAGTCTGAATTGCATAGCGAGAACCTGTCTCAAAAATACAAAAAAAAACAGATGCCCCTGTATTGAGTTCACATCTCACACCCCTCGGTTGCTTCTTTTGTGAAAGGGAACTCAGGTTGCTCTGATCACTGTTGCTGGACCACAGTTCTGCCCTCTTCCTCCCGCAGCCCAGCGCCTGAGGACTCGCACTGCAGAGGCAGTGGGTCCAGGTCCTCATGGAGAACTTTGTGTGGGCAGCCAGCTTTGCCAGGCACCTTAAGAATTTCTGGGAAACCCTCACTCAGCTAAAGTCTTCATTCACAGCTGTCATAGTCCACCAGGGCTGTTGTGACAAAATGCCATGGACTGAGCTCCTTAAAAAATAGAAATATATTTCCTCACAGTTCAGGAAGCTGAAAGTTCAAGACTAAAGTGTCAGCGGGGTTAGTTTTCCTGGCTTGCAGGTGGCCATGTTCTCCCTGTGTCCCCATGTGGTCCATGTCCTGGCCTCGAGTGTGTCTGTGTCCTAATCCCCTCTCTTATAAGAACATCAGTCACATTGGATTAGCACTCACCCTAGTACCCTAAAAACTTCATTTTTAAAGACCCTGTCTCCAGAGTCAGTCAAGGTCTGAGGTACCAGGGGTCAGAGCTTCAATAGAGGGACTTAAGAAGCTCATAATCAGCCTCAAACCAGATGAATGCAGTAATTCTGATCTGGAAGTGGCTGAGGTGGGTGGACACAATTTCTGATTCTGCTCCTGTGTTTGCTTTCTCAGGAGATGGTAACCTTCCTAGATAAGTTGGTAAGTCGTTGCGTGGACCCGATGTCTTTGAGGCTGGGCATTTAAAGGGAAGGTGGGTGACTTTGCGGTGTTACCTGTTGGAGCCCTGGGCGGAGATAAGCAGGGCAGGGGAAGGCATAGCTTTGGGCAGCGGGGAGGAGGAGAGGGTCACAGACAAAGGGGCGAGAGTGTTGAAGGCCCATGTGGAGCCAGCTTGTTCGTTTGTGCAGGAAGTAGAGCAACACCTTTACCGGCTCCCAGTCAGGGAGGAGAGCCCTGAGTGTCAGGGGAAGAAGGTGGAGAATGTCCTATTGGTTAATATGTCACAGCGCATGTCCTCTGACACATGAAACTCAAGTGCCTGCCTTCGACACCAGTGTCAAACTCAGTATCAAATTCAGTGATGATGAATGAAAATGGATCACCACGGCAACTGGCAGAGCACACACTGTTCCTGAGACTCCGCTCTTTCCTGCCCTCTCCCCCACTAGATGCAGCTTGGGGTACAAAGGACACATGGTGGGGGGTCAGTGCCAGGCCATAGATGTAGGGAGGCAGAGCAGAAAGAAGCCAAAGTAGCCGAGTTTAGCTCATCAGTGAATGTGGGGGTGGAGAGAAGACTGGGGTGGCGACGTCCACAGCAAAGCCCTGTGCAGACACAGGAGGAGCAGGGAGGTGGAAGCCTGCCCTCTAATGTTCCCGGCCCTGTGGGATTGGGTTGGGAATGTGAGTGCTGGGGACATCGCAGCGGCAGGGCCCCGTGTGACCGCCCAGTCCTGACACTGTGGCCGTTTTGCTACAAGACTTCAAGCAGGCTGATATTGTCTCAGACTGGAGAAAAAGAACTTGTGGCTGCAGGTCAGCAAGGTCAGGTGTCCACCCCTGGCCTGGTCATTGCTGGGAGGCATGGGAAGGGGCCCAGGCCAGCCACAGGTGAGGTGGTTGTTTGTCCCTGGAGGCGGGAGTGATAGTGGTGTGAGTGGACGCGTTCCTCATGGACAGTGTCCAGATAGGAGGGAAGATCCTGAGGGCAGAGCCACTAAGCACTCCCAGGCGAGAGGCAGAGGAGGGAGCAAAGTGAGGGACCTGGGGGCCACGGAAGCCATGGGAAGGACACATCAAAGGATCTGGGTGAGGACCAGGAGAAACCACACAAAACAGTTGGTGATTGTGGTAGTAGCCTTCGAGGGAGGTGCCCTGGACTTGGGGTAGCAGAGAGTCCCCAAGCTGCAGGAACTCAAGGAGCTATCCAGGGAGGTGACTGGTGTAGACACTGTGAGAAATTTGACAGTACAAAGGTGGCACAGGTCTGTAACCCCAGCATTCTGGGAAGCTGAGGCAGAAGGTTGGCAAGTAGAAACCCAGCCTGGGCAACTTAGTGACTTAGCAAAACCTGGTCTCAGAATAACAAAAAGGTTGGGGATGTAGCTCAGTGTGCAGTCCCTGGGTTCAACCCCCAGTGCTCCAGAACCTTAGGTGCCTGGCTTCCCATTTGTAACCTAGGTGTGGAAGGTCGTGGGAAGGTTCCAGGTCACGGATGTGTGCACCCAGCAGAGCGCCAGGTCAGGGAAGGTGAGCAATAGAGGGCACGAGTTGTCAGCAGTGGCAACGCAAAGGGAGGGAGAGGAGGAGGACGCTTCTGAACTTCTGAATAATGAAAGGAGAGAGCTCCCCCGGAGAGTGAGGGTAGGATCGTGACTCAGTGGAAGAAAACCACAGAACAGGGAAAGGGCAACTGTACTTCTTTTCAGAGACAAAGGAGAACAGGGGGAGAACAGAATTCGATTTGAGGGAAGGTAGAGTAAGAGAAGCAATTCAGGGTCTTCTAAGAAAAGTAGAGAGGCCAGTGGTTCTTGAGGTGCTCGGGGGCCCCTGTGGGAATGATGAGGGCGGATGTCCTGGAGAAGTTAGGTTGTCAGGGGGGCCCTGGGCTCGACAGAGCGGCCTTTGCTTCTTGGCACTCCGTACAGGAAACACGCCTGTGTCACATCCGGTCCCCACCTGCTCCTCCTACAGGGCATCCCTCAGGCGGTGTTTATTGGCCACGACTGGGCAGGCGTTCTGGTGTGGAACATGGCCCTCTTCTACCCCGAGAGAGTCAGGTGAGTGGGCTTCGGGCAGCAGGCATTTGCCAAGACTGAATTTAAACGCACTGGAGAGTTGCTCCTCAGGACTTTCTCCCCAGAAAACTGGGGAAGCTGACTCCTCAGCTCTTTGGCACCCTTAGGCACATCCACGAGGAGGTGTGAATTAGGAAGCAGCCTCCGTCCCAGTTACTAGCAGTGGAACACGTAACGCAGGGTCTGAGTGGCCAGTGGAAATGCGGAAAATACTGGCTGAGGGGAGGGAACAGGGGAGGTGGCTGAGGGGTGCTGAAGACACAGAATGAAGTCCACGAGGGTGTTCAGCCTTAGGCTAGGAGTCAGAAAGTGTGGCCTTCCGTTCTCCCCGGAGGTGGTTACGGACAGATCGCTTCACCCCTTAGATCTTCATTTCCTCAGCCGTGAGCAGCAGTGAGAACCACTCCCTGGACAGGGAACCTGCGAGAATGGGCAGCTAGCGGGGCGTCTTGTGGTCACCACGACCCCATTCAGAGTCGTCACTCGAGAGCATGTCAAGGCCTCCAGGCGACAGGTTTTAAAGCCAGAGTGCAATGGTCTTTGTGGGCTCAGCAGCCATCTGCGTTTCCCCCACTAATGCACTGCTTTTCGTGTGGCTGAGTTCGTAAGAACAGAACCAGCGGAGAAGGCTGTTCAGCCTCCGTTCCCACAAGGTTATGTCGAAGTCTGAAAACGAGCAGACGTTTCCCTAAAATATTCTTAAAATTTTTGCGTTGTTGTTCTACTGACCCTCTCACCCCCACTCTTCACCCCCCTCTCTC
>RJWT010026208.1:0-15886 GCA_004365215.1 Cuniculus paca | reverse complement strand
AACGTGATTTTCTTTATATATAATTTTTTTTTTTTTGCGGCACCAGGGATTGAACTCACAACCTTGCGCTTGGCCAGTAAGGCCCTTAGGCCGCTAAGCTAGATCCCTGGCTATATAAACATTTCTTCAAAGGCTTAATTTGAAAAAATGTTTATGTATATATAGTTTAAAATTGTTTGTTGGTGACAGGGTCTGGCTGTTGTCCAGGCTGACCTCAAACTCAAGATTCTCTTACCTTGGCCTCCTGAGCTGCTGGGTTATAGGCATGAACCACCATGCCCAGCCCTTTAAAGTTCTCACTCAGTAAGAGATACTCAGAATCTCAATAGCAATAATTGAAGATTTCTTTTCACTTTCAAGAAATACCTCTGAACAACCTCCCATCTTACAGCTTTCATGACAGAAAATATTTTTTTCATTCTTACTTCAGTTACTCAAGGGAAGTGAACTTGACAACTCTTATTAGTTCATGGATACTATCAATCTATCAATCCCAAATCAAAAAGCTATAGACAGATGATGGAGAACACACGAAAAAAACCTACAAACACTTCTAAGATAACAACCTCAAGTTTTTGCACTCTATCCTATATGGTGACATAAACACCATAAACTACAGTGATAAACTATGTAGATAGTACCACTTGCTAATTACTCTAGATTCATATCTGGGCAATCCCTAAAATCAGTCAATCAGTCAGTCAGTCAGTCTGTCTGTCTATCTATCTATCTATTGCCAGGTCTCTCCTCTATTATCCCTGACACTCTGAAGAGGCTGACTTGGGATGTGTGTCTGAAAACAATACGCTGGTTTTCTGAGACACATTTTGGCATTTTAAAATACATATTCATAAAACATTCATCACTCTCAGTCCATAATCAGGTGCTCAGACATTCAGTGTTCATAGTCAAACCCATACATACTACTTCACTAATCACACTAAATTAGCTGCATTTGCCTCTTTAAGTCCATGGTGACCTTGTCTTCAAAGAGTTCACATATAGACTGTAATAAAATATAAATCAGTAACACTGGGATAGGAGGACAATATAGTGTGTATCCTGTGGAGTGTAGAGGTGAGGATTGGGATATGCTAGAGATTAAAAGGTAAGAAAGACATTAAATAAAGCATGAACAAAACAGTGAACACAGCATGAACAGAAGTGTAGCTTGAGAAAACACATGATGTATAAAACAGTACAAGATAGAGGAACAGATACAGGAAGGCCAAAAATTAATGTTGGTAAAGTGAAATAGGTCAATACAAGGGCCCTCGCAAGGCATGCCAAGAAAATTAGATGTTACACTGAAGCAAGTGATACTGTTTTGGAAGTTACTCATGATGTAAGAATAACAGAAGGGGGAAAGACTACAGAGACAAGACCAGTTTAAGAAAATTACAACAATAGAGACAAGAGAGCAAGAACTGGAAAAGGGTGTTGGTAGAAAGTACTGAGAAAATAAAATGGACAATGATGAGTTCTAACAGAGATTCCAGTAAGTAAACTACAACTTCCATTGTAGTTTTAAAAAAACTTTTAAAAACTCACTATAAGATTCGTGTAAATATTCAAAATACATAGCTGGTAATACTATTAAAGTATATTTTATATAAATAACAGCGTTTGTTCATAGTAAAAACCAACGTAATCCCTTAAAAGTACAGTTTAAAGAAGCCATTTCAGGTAGATTAAAATCATGCTGAAAATAAAATGTTTTCCCCAAATAAAAAAAAAAACTTCAGCAACAAAATAAGAATAAGAAAACAAAGAACCTAAAACAAAGTCATATCAAAAGAAGCATTAATCAAAGAGGAAGAAGTGACTAAAACACTTATCTTCTCAGGTAGTGAAACAACAGAATCCCTGGGTAGAGACTATTTCAAAATCTTTTCAGATGTTCTGTGGGTACCTGGGACCACTGCTTTAAAATGCAAACTGCATTACAGGGGTGGTGATGGCATGGTTGGTTTTCCATGTCAAACACTTATCAAGCATCATACTATAAGTAGCTCACCATTTTGCACATATTTATGCTACTATACACAAGAAAACAATTTAGTAGTTAAAAGTAACAGTTCTACCAAAGACCCACACCAACATTCTAGAACTGCTTTCTGTGGCAATTTAGACAATGATTCAAGTATAGTTAGAGAAACTATCTTGTGACCAAGAGTAAATTAAGAGAAGGCAACAACTGAAGAAACAGGACAGTTAAAAAGACTTTTTTAAAGGTTAAATGATAAACAGAAGTTTCTTTCAATGAAAGAAACAGAAATAAAGAGTTGCCCCTGGAGACTCTTTTACTGTAGTAAAAATAAAATGCACATTACAGAACACAAGGTTAAGAAACCTTAAATATCTGTAGAATACATTACCTAATACACTCTATTAGCTGCCTGATTCACAAAACTTCTAAAACAAGGTCAAGACATTCAGTATTTCTTGACAACTTGCCCTTCTATGCTTCTAAATCAGGTATGACTGAGTGGCTATACAATGTTCTTTAGAAATATTTTTGGTTTGCCCTCTCCATTTCTGAGGAAATCAGTACCTTAGCATGCTGCCTCAAAAAATTAACAAATCAAAGTCCTGTTCTAACATTTACAGGACATACACTTACACTCCAGGTTTTTTAAAAAAATATAAATTATATAAAAAAAAATATATATATATATATATAAATTATGTGAAACTCCAAATCTATCAAATTCACATAATTGAAGATTTAAAAGCTAAATGTTTACATTATGATGTTTTAAATCCAGAAATTCATGTAATATCTTAATCCAGTCTGGGACACTTTGAAGAAAAGGGATGCTACTAATAATTACTGTATATCATTACAACACATACATAACTGGACTCTACTGGGCAAATCAGAATGAAAGAATATCTAACTTATTAATACAAGTTCTGATAAGACAAAAATAGAAGGTAAACATTAAGTTGTATAAACGAGAATAAAACACAAGGTAATTCCTTAAAACTCAAGAATGATGTGTTTCTGAATTTTAATCTTTTCTATGAATAAAAGATATTAATACTTTTAAAATTTCCAGCTCATACCACTTCTCTACATCTCCATTTCTGATGTCCCATAGTATCGACTAGCAAAATTAAATTATTTCCAGGGGGAAGGAATATTATAGTTGAGACACTGATAAATTCAAACTGTCATTCAATTATATGTGGCTGTGGGCCAGGTAATTTATCTCTCCGAGTCAGTTTCCTCAAGTGTAAAGGGGGAAAAAAAAAGCTCCTGTCATAGAATAATAAGACTAAAATAACATAAGTAAATTTCTTAACACATCATCTTGCAAGTAACATTTTGAGCCTTTCTACCACAACGTATAAATCCTTTAACATTGTAAAACATGAATTAACACACTAGTCTGCAACATGGATGATTATGTCAAAGAATTATATCATTCATTACATGCCTATAGCTGTTTGCCTTCCTTTTCGCTTGAGTCAAGTTTCGGCATCCTTGCAGGAAGATGAAACCCTATTATTTATGAAGACCAGTTGCCTAGTATGGTCACATTCTACACAAGGAAATAAAAACCCAAGGTTATACTATATATAGCTGGTAAATGGCAGCGAGATTTGAACCCATTGTCTATTTTCTCTTTACCACAGAAGACAGTTCTTTTCAAATATAGTCCAACTAACCAATATTTTTAAAAATCTTCAGCATTTGAACACCACTAGGTAAGAGATTTAAGATACTGTGATAGTCTTTCCATTACAACGGATAAACTGTAAGATGACAGAATTGTTGAGATGCCAATTATGTGAATGATCACCTATCTGAACACCATCAAAAACAACTGGCTTCCTTACTAGCTATCCCCAACAGCTCAGATCAAAGTTTGAGCATTTGGGGCCAGGGATACAGCATAGCGGCACAAACACCTGCTTGGCAAGGGCAAGGTCCTGGGTTTGGTTTCTGGTACCAAAACCAAAAAAAAAAAAAAAAAAGTTTGAGCATTTGAGAGATGTGTAATTCATACACAGGTTATTCTTACTTGTTTTCAAAAAGAAGTTAGCCTTACTTAACATCATACCTCTATTGAGAGACGAGAAAAGTCTCCTCACTTCCATACCCAGTATTATTTTCCACACTACCCTAGATTACACAAATTTTAAAAACATTTCCTTTAAATAGTATCATATCAGAAAATAAAGGAGAGGGCATTATCTAGCATATCTATCATACTAAGCTACAAAAATACCCTCAAAGTAAATCACACTAAATGATTTAAAGATAAATTCTGGGTTCCCTAAGGAATTTCAGGCAGGGTCCTTTTTCCTGTCATTTAAAAAATAAACAAGAACCTTGCTATATATAATAATGCAGAGATCAAAATGTGCCTCTGTAGTGTGTGCAATTAAAATCACTCATTTTTTCGCTTTGCTCTTTTTAAGCTACATGACATAATACAAACCAAGCGGTCTTTTGACAAAAACATACTATTAGGTAAAAAATAGTAAGGGTGAGCTTATGAATAGATGAATATAAATGTTTATATTTCTGGATGAATAACCAAGAGATTGCCCTTCTAATGATGGCTCAGTAAACCCATCCTGATCTACAAAAATAGAAATGGTTCAATTGAGATAAGTCCTATATGTAAGTGCAATGCTTTATACATTAGAGATTTATAACACTTAAGACATAATAACCATAACTTTATCCTAAAAGAAAAAGTCAAGCATAGGGCAATCCACTGAAAAAGGATTTTGCATTTTTTTGTACCAGCGATAGAACTCACGACCCTGTACTTGCCAAGCAGGCAGTTATGCCGTTGAGCTAAATCCCTGGCCCTACAAAAAAAATTTTTTTGAAATAAATTTAGAAAACTCAAGACCCAGAAATTCAAGGCTGCTTTTAATGTATTTCAATGAATGAACTCTGGGATAAAATAACAAAAAAACCTCACCTGTAAGGAAAGGAGAAGACTGGTGAGAGAGAGACAGGCAAAGAAGGAAATCCCAGAAGGTTCCCTGCTGCCTGTGAGATGAGGAAAGATAGAAAGGCTTGTGGGAGAGAACTCAGAGACAAACCTGAGTAGTTTTCTGAGCCACCTCTTACAGTTAACAATATCAGCTGATAAACTATTAAGAAAAAAAACTTATTTAGTAAAAACATTTAAAAATACATTTGTACTGAATGAAGGTCATAGACACAACTGACCTGCTGCTATCTACTAGGTAGCAGGCAACCTAAGACTCAGACATCTTTGCTTCCCACGTTGGACATACCCCTTTGGAGAGCCTGAATTTAGGCTTATTCAACATACTCTTCAAATCAGCCAGGTTTTTCTTAAAACATTCTTTGATCCCCAAATAACTAACTCTTTCAGCTACTGTTTCTGATCCTGACATTTTAAGACTGAAAATATACCTTCAGATTAATCATATAATATTTAGAAAGAGGGAAAAAGAAAAATTTATATATAAGTATCTATACAATATACATCTTACAAATGTAGGGAGTCTAAAATTAGTGTAGGGGTGTGACTCTTCTTATTCTTACAAAGAACCAAGTTCAAATCTCTAAGACCAGAAGGCTAAAACACTGTTCAAATCTGCTTTTAAGGTAACATTATTTTGCTTTCTAAATACAGAAGAAAATAGCTGACAGTGAAAGAACAAAAGCCCTTTCAAATTCCCCCCTTTTAGTCGCTCACCGTGTAACTAATGCCTAAGCAGCCACTGTACTACAGCAAAGCTATAGTTGTTTTTTTGTTTTGTTTTGTTTTGTTTTTTTGTTTTTTAAAGTATTCCCTCTCTATTTTTTCTTAGGGCCCAGAATTCCATCTTATACACTAGACTAACATGTTTATTTTGGTAATACTTAAGCTTAAGCACCTTAACTCACCCTTAAATCAGTCCTCTGAAAATGACAAACTCTTTGGAAAACGCTGTTCTGAAGAAGGGGAGGGTTAGCTAGCTGCAGGGTGCCCTCTTGTGGCCCAAAGGAGAGACTGGACTCTTTGTCTGCATCTGAAGAGCACAGCATTGGATGGAGTGAGTCTCATGAAGGTCTCTAATCTACCAAAGTAAAATTATCTCCAGGAGCAGGCAATTAATTACATATCTTGAATCTGTTCACTATTATCAAAGTCCACACTAAGTAGTAAAGAGTATGACAAAATATATGACCACAAGAGATTTCATAATCAAACTTTTCTAAAATTTCACTATGTTTATAAAAAAGTAAGTATTTTAGATGCTTGAAATATATAATGGTGAGGTTAAACTGGTGCTCCAAAGAAAACCTTAGATTGAAAGGAATGATAAAATTAATTTAGAAATATGGAGTACCTACTATCTTTGGTATTCAAAGCTAGCAATTTAAAAGAGAAACAAATATAAATCAAACTGTAACCAGTAAGACAATGAAAGTATGTTTAAAGAACTGGCAGAAATCAGATGAGGAAGTAATTAATTCTACTCCTATAGCATTGACACAATAGATAAGCCTCCAGTAATGTCTCATGGGATTAAAAGTTTATTAAGCAAACAGCTTTGGATGAACAAGAGAAGTTTGGGAGAAGGAATAATAGTGAATAACGTATAAAGCAAACAAAGCATACATACATAAAATGACAGAACAAAGATAAAAGTGTTTTTAAGCAAAGCTATGTACCAAAATATTACCAAAATATAAAACATTACCTGAGTCACCTAGACACAAATAATCACATGAAAAATTACCTACTACTATAGGTTGAAAAAAGCAGGTGAAAATCGTAACTACACAATCTATAATATGATGTTGGAAAATAATAGTTTGGAAGACATAACCACTGTTAAAGATTTATGGTTAAAACATTGTCTCAATGGCTCAAAGTGAGGCAGAAGTTCTTAGTGCTGGTAAATATTTACCTCTCCCATTCCCCGAGATTCTAATGCAAGCGCTTGAAAATCATGATTCATTTCATCCACAGATCAAACCTGTTGAATAAAAACAAAAATTAGACTATTTCCACATCATATATATTGCTGATAATACTAGTATTAGCATAACCTGAGATGGGTAAGAACAGATTTCTCTATATAGACAGATTTTCCCAGATAGAATATATCAATGCACATTAAAATTTGCAGAAAAACATAGGTTCACTGGTTTTTTAATTATTCTGTGTGCCAACAGAAAACTACAAATTCTTGAGCAAAACAAGAAATGGAAACAACAGAAAAAGGCAAGCTCAAGCACTAAAATATCTTTTTGTTCTGTTTCCTATTATACAATTATTTTGCATTTCTTCATTCCTTTAAGATTCTTTCATATTTCCCATTATTTGTAGACTTTATACCAATGATAAATCTCATGGTTTATACACCTATAAGGTCAGCTACCCAGAAGGCTGGGGCAGGAGGACTACCAAGTTGAAGCATAACCTGGACAACTGAGCCAGACCTTGTCTCAAAAGAAAAAATTTTAAAAGGGCTGGGGGAGGATAGCACAGTGGCGGGGTACCCCTGGGCTCGATCCCCATACCATCGAAAACAAAACAAAACACACTGACTAAAATGGTGACCCAGTTCTACCTAAAAGCAAAAATAAATACTTTCAGAGCAACTGTAGTACTCAGAATGAGGTTTTCTCAAGACTAATTCTTTTTCCCTTCACTTCAAACTAAAATGGATATTTATCTTTCTATTCCTAAGAGCTTGAACTCCTTTTTATCTCTTATGTGATAATGTATAAAACCAGTGGTGATCTGCCTTTGGCTTTTAGAAAAAGTTTAAGATGCGCAGGAAAGGAGGAACATAAAGATGGAAGCTACTACAAATTTATAGCTCAAATTCAATTGGGAAAATCCTATTATTTTCCCTCCTCAATTATCTCCCTCTAAAAATTCCATGGTATTTGATACAGTAAAGTACCCTTTTTTAGGGCAGCCCATTCTGTCTCTCAGGAGCTATTCCTATTCCTTATTCCTATTCCCCAATAAACTTTCCTACTCTTAAGAAAAAAAAAAAAAAGTACCTTTTTTTAGTACTGTTCTGTTCCGACTTTGCCTCTTACAACAATTAATCCTTTTACTTTCCTAGGTCTCTAATTGCTTTTTCTCAGGCTTCTTCAGATTCCAACTTATCTCCTCACCCCATAAATGTTAGTGTCCTTAGATACTCTCTTTACCTTTTTGCCTGGATCAATCACCTCTCCTCTCAATGCTTTGAAAGGTAGTAGCTATATGCTTAGAATGCCCTCCAATTTCCAAACTCTCTCCTCAAAATTTCTAATTATCTTCCTCCTTTCATTCTTTGGCTGTACAACACAGAATTTCAACTTTTCTTTCTTCCCTACCTTTAATTATTTCCTTTCTTACATCCAATATCAAATCATTTTCCAAGTCCTGCTAAGTCCATATCTTATCATTTTACACATTTTCCATCTGCCTGGTTGTTGATATCACCTTTTGGCCTTTTACCTAAAACACTCCAATCCTCTTTCCATCATTCTGCTCTACAATCTAATATCCAAAATGTAATTTAGTCATCTTTCTGAAACATAGTCTGATTATGTGACTCCCATAATTTAATCCTTTCTTAAAGATAAAACTCAAACTGCTTACCATGGCTTACAAAGAGACATTGGATTCACCTCATCCTTCTGGCACCTGCTAGTTCTATAGTTATGGGCAAGTAATGTAAACAATTTTTTCTCAATTCCCTCATGTGAGGACAACACCAAGAGCCACCATACGGACTTGCTGTGAACACTGAGTTAGGTAACAAAGCACTCAAAATAGTGGCTGATACACTAGCATTCATAAGCCAGTTATTAAAGAGTTTTGCTTTATTCATTCAACAGTGGTGAGATCATTAGGTATCTGCAATACGAATAAACAAATGAACAAATTTCCATACCTTGTATCTTAAAATGAAAATTAACTCAATGAATGATACACCTATAAGCCCAAAATTACAAAAGTTCTAGAAGAAAAGCTATGTGACCTCATGTTCCACAATGGGTTTGGTTTGGTTTATACACCTATAAGCCTAAAATTACAAAAATCATATAGAAGAAAAGCTTTCTGACCTTGTGTTCTACGATGGGTTTGTTTTGGTTTGATTCGGTTTTGGCAGTACTCAGGATTTAACCCAAGGCCTTCACACTGAGCTACACTTCTCAGTTCTTTTTTAATTCTGAGACAGGAGCTAGCAAAGTCAGTAAATTGCCTTGGTTATGCTGAAACTTGCAATCCTCTGGTCTTAAGAGTGCTGGGATTGTAGACAGGCACCACCAGGACCAACTTTCACAATAAGTTTTTATATCAAAATCAAAAGCAGAGTCCAGACTCTGGCAGGAGGATCAAAAGTTCAAGGCTAGTCTAGGCAAGCAACTTAGTGAGACCCAGTCTCAAAAACCTAGGGGAGAGACCTGTAGCTCAGAGGTAGAGAGAGCTTGTCTAGTAGATGCAAAGCTAATACTGCAAAAAGGAGTCCGTAAAACCAATAGATTAGGCTTTATCAAAATTAGAAGCATACCCTACAAAGATGCAATTAAAAAGATGAAAACAAAAGTCTAGGAGAAAAGTACTTGCAAATCACGAATTTAATAAAGGACTAATATCCACCGTACAAAGAAATCCCAGAAAACGGGCAAAAGATCAGAACTGATAACTACATCAAAGTAGATAAAAGCAGAGCAAAATAAACTATTTCTTTTCTCTTATTCATTAACAGTCCTCACAAGGTAAACACTTCATTTATCCTTCCATTAATTTAGTAAGCCTTCAGTGGATATCTTCAATGTCTAAGAGCTTGTAGAGACAAAAAAGAAGTCAAATATGATCATTGTTTCAAAGAGTTTACACAGTTCTCATATGATTTATGGTAATGGACAAGTAGCTCCCATCAGACCAAATCCTTGCACTAACTACAAATTCTGTACACAGTATAAAAACTACCTTAAGGCAATGGAAAGTAACTAAAAAACAGAAAGCATAGGACGATCTATACTTAAAGCACTGACACAAAGTATGTGTCTTTTAAATAAATTTTTTGTCTAGCAGAGGTATGCCCCAAAATTCCTACAGAGAACCCACTGGCCTAAAAACCAAAGGGTAGTTTGGGCCAACCAAAGCGGCTAGAAAGTAAGGAAGAAAATCCCAGAAAAGACATTACCAAATTCTGTGTTGCTGAGAATACACCAGGTGAAACTCAATGATTTTTCCTTTACCCTTACATTTGCGTCAGAAGTGAGATTTGCTAGCATATCCCTAGCTAACAGAAATATGTTTGCAAAGATAAAAGATGAAAGGAAAGGGCATAAGAACTTCTGATTTCCGGGTGACCAAGACTCTGCATGGTATGGAACAGCAGCTATTCTGGGCTCAGTTACTAACGGTAGACGTTTCTAATGGAATTCAGAGATGCGTCAAACTCTCAAGGTGCTGGCTTACTAGATGCTTAAGGAAAAGCAAACTTTAAACAAAAACAAAACAGACAAAGTTTCTTGGTTACTGTCACATGAAATAGCTAAAATGAAATTAAAACAGAGTGCTAGATCAAACCTACACATCAAACCAAGCCTAGGTATTCAGTCACTGATCTCAAAGTTGTCCCCAAAGGGAAAACTTATGCTAGGACACAGAAAATACCTGTAGGAAGAGTGCTCACCAAGAAGATAGTCAATGTGAGGAAAGAGCAAAAACAAGATACTGAAACCTGATGGTGTAGTGAAGGAATTTCTATTTTGTAGATAAGTTATTCCCAGTTTTCTGAGGAGCTTTTATTGACACAGATTCTGAGAATTTAGAAGCAGTATCTTTGGTTCTAAATGCTGAGGAGTGGGAGAGTTTTGTTAGGGTTGACAAATGACCCACAGCTCACAATGGAACAATGACCAAGAGATATGTGACCCAGACACACAGCAGGTTACCCCTGACAGAACAGCCAGCCTGGTGGCCTCCATGAGTAAAAGCCACTGTAAGGCATGTTTACTCTTAAGAAGAGGCATGTTTACTCTAAGAAGACAGCCCAATTCCACCTATATATTACAGAACATATCTATATAAAATACTGTACCGTATAGCTATTGATCACATTTAGGTATGTAACTAAGAAAATGCTTATATAGTAATGTTAAGATTGAAAGGAAATAACCCAAATCTATACACAGAAATGGCAGTGTCTTATTTTGCTCTGTCTTACTAATTTTCCTGTAGGCAGATTACTAATTTTGTGAGAAAAACAAAACACTTCAAACAACAACTTGGGAGCCAGGGATGTAGCTTGGCAGCATAGTGCCTGCCTGGTAAGCACGAGGCCCTGAGTTCAATTGCTGGTACCCAAAAGAAAACAACAACAACAACAACAACAAAAAACTTGGTTAAGTCCTGTGATAGTTTTCATTTAATGCATAATCTAAAAGGTTTTCAAATAGCTCATGTAAAGAACCAAGAATATGCAGTAATATATCATTGAGAGTATTAATTTTTCTTAGTGATCTGATCTAATTCTGCACCATACGGCTACCATTAAAAATAACCTTGGGGAGGTGAAGAAAGCATTTAGAACTACAACAAATGGCATTAAAATGGGACTAAAGTACTCTACCGTTACATGACACTAAGCACTTTTCTGGGTTTTTTTTTTTTTCTTTTTTTTTTTTTTTGGTTAGGGATGGTACTAGGAATTGAAGCCAGGGTTCTCCCAACTGAACTACTCTCAGCCCTTTCTATGTTTTGACACAGGGTCTCACTAAGTCGCTTAGTTGCCCAGAATTGGGTTCAAACTCCTGCCTCCACTCCCCAGAGTGCCAGGATAAAAGGAATGAATGTGCCACCATGCCTGGCTCATTTCCAAATTCTTATGTAATAGGTCATTTATTTTTAAGGCCAAAGTGGAAATCAAACTCTAGGGTCAAAGGGACTAAGGACTCTGACTTAACTATATCAATACATAATGACTCTTAAAAATTATTTTATATAATGTGAATTCAATAATGAAATTAAGTCAGATCTGGATAGTGATTATGAATAAATGCCTTCATGTACATTAACACAGTGCTCATTTTAAAGGAAAGACAATAAACAAGCCTCTGCAACTTTTTTGTATTCCTGAAGACAATTTACACACAAAATATTTATACTGTGTATAAGCCCAACTTCCCAACAGCACTACTTCCTATAGCTATCTTCCACATCAATTACAAAAACAATAAAATTGTATAAAAGTCTATACAAAAATAATTTATATATAAGTAATATATAAATAACTTATATAAAAGTAAATAAACTGTGGCTTAAGTTGTTTATAACACATTTCTTGGCAGTCATCTCTTTGGACTATTTTTAATAAATATAATTAGTGGTATCTACTATTAAAGTCCTAAAAAATACTTTTTCCTCTTCAGCATGTTAAATAACTTCCTGCATTACTTGCCAACCAGTTAAATTTATTTAACAATGCCTTTTTCTTATCCATATGACAAAGGTAAAAGTAAATCCAAGTTAGTATTTATAGTAGACCTTCAAGGATTTAACATTCAAAGTTTCTAGCAAGCATTACCAACATCTAGCCATTTTTCTGGGAGCATAAATTGAGTAATACACTTCTCATTAAATAAGTCAGTAAGTTGGAGCTCTACTTTGGGTCTAGAATGTCTCCCAAGAGGCTCATATGTTATACGTTTGCATCCCCTGCCCTTGTATTTAAGCCATTACAAAACAAGGTCTTTAATATTATAAGACATTCACTCTCTGTATTTTGAGGGGAAAAACATACTACAGAGAAGACCTACACACTAACACAACCTCAGTGTTAATTTTTGATGTTTTTACTCAAAAGTAATTTAGATGAAAATAAGGATGACTTGCTTTAGACAACTAAGATATCATAAAGAGTTCTAATGATGTCAAAGAATACATGTGAAATATCAAAGATAAATTATGAAATGACCCCCCCAAAGGATTAAGTTAATGCTATTTTTTGTGATTTAATATGTGGATGATAGTAAGGTTGATAACACACTTTAAATCAAGGAGGGAGAGGAAGAGAAGAAAAAAAATCACTTGTTTTCATTAACATGACATTTAAAAGCGGGAGAGAAGTCAGAAGATTCTATAGAGGCTTAAAGGTCAAATAAACTGATTCTTGTAAAACAACTATAAAAACACTTTGAGAAAAATCAGGGAAATTCAAATAGAGAATAAATTTTGCAAGATACTAAGTAATTCTGTTAATAATGATACTGGCAAGAGCGCTGAGTTTCATTTAAGTCCTCATTAGTAACTCATGCTTTGGATATAAACAAGAACTCAAACATGCTGAACATGGATAGTACCCAAAAATCCACTATTTTCTCTACTTCTACGTTTAAAAACTTCCACAAGGTTTAACAAAATACATGTACCAATATGACAGAAAACCGTGAAGTGTCTTACGAAGAACATATAAAAGTAATATTTAAATTGAATCTTGAAGGATACACAATTTGAACGAAACCTTTTTCTTTTCTTTAAAAACAAAAACATTTAGAGTGCAGCTTGTGAAAGAGACTACCTTCCTAAAGGTTAACTGGCTCAGGCCCCAGCTGTTGTACAAACCTAATTTTGCTTACTACTTCTTAAATCACACTTATGATGAGTATCTGTAAAGTTTTCCCAAAACCTGACTTCTAAATGATTATGAACTTTTTTGGACTAACTTTTAAAGACAACTTTCTCCCCCAAACAGTAACCACAGTATTGTACACATTTTATGGCAATGATCCCGCTAGACACACTATTATCCAATTCTCACTACAATCCAGCAAAACAAACCGGGAGTGATGGTACCACACACTTGTAATCCCAGCACTGTGGGAAGCTGAGGCAGGAAGATCACAAGTTTAAAACCAGTGTAGGCAACTCAGTGACTTGGTGAGACTCTCAAAATAAAATAAAAAGGATTGTGGACACAGCTCAGTGTGAAGGCCTCAGATTCAATTCCCAGTACCACAGAAGGGATGAAAGAAATCCAAGAGTACTGTACTCTTACATCACAAGAAAACTGTGGCCATTTCCCTATCTCAATAGACAAAGCTACTTAAATAGAGAGTTCAATACTATAAAGACCCCACAAATCTCATGCTTTTTCCCATACCAATAAGCATAAACCACCACTTAGCTTATAATTATGTGACTTAAATCTTTCTCCCTTACCTTTCTTTAGCTTACACTATTCCAGCCACTTGAACAGCTCTTTACTATTCATCTTTTCATATGCAAATTCTTCAGTTTGGCTCACACATTACTACTTTCTCCATAAAGCCTATCAAAATCTTCCTCTTAAATTCCCATGGTGTTGCAGCCGGGCATAGTGGCATACACTTATGATCCCAACACTCAGGAGGCTGAGGCAGGAGGATCACTGCAAGTTTGAGATCAGCCTGGGCTACAAAGTGAGCTCAAGGCCAGCCTGAACTGCCTAGTGAGACCTTCTCAAAAAGACCAAAAAAAAAAATTCCCATGGTGTTTAGTTGGTATTGTTCAATATTAATAACACAGCTTTATCTATTAGACTTTACAACTTCTTTAAGAATTAGGGTAGGAAAAATCTAACACAATTTCATCAACTGTTCTGTTTATGTCAACGTTCCACAAAATGTTGATAGTTATGAGGGAGAGAGCAGAAAGGACGGATATTGGATACTGTTATAAGGAGAAAAGGGAAATTACAAAATAAAGGTATTCCAGAGTATTAAATGAAATGGCAAAATGGAAATCAATCTATGTTTGAAACTATGTTACTATCAGTTTAGTAAAAATAGGACACACAGACAGTATACATATAATCCCAACACTGTGGGAAGCCTACATACGACAGCAAATTCAAGCCCAGTCAGGGCAATTTGGTCACTTGGCAAAACTCTGCCTCGAAATAAAAAATAAAAAGCCAAAGATGTAATTCAATGTGAGGACACTGGATTCAATCGCTAGTACACCAAAAAACCAAAACAGGACACAAACACATATATGTATACACAAAAAATAAACTGTGACACATAACCATGAACAAGTCATATGTAGAAAATTTCTTAGTTTATATCTTCTAAAATTTTAACCTTAGAATATCTCCCACACATGTAATTTTGAAAACATTAAAATATATACATGTTAAAATACTAAATATGTATAGTTGTTACAGTACTATTACCTTTAAAGAAATTAGTGACCTCATGTGGTAGAAATATACCACACTGGAAGCACTAAAAATAAGTAGTCTATAGCTTATCTCAAAGGAATATATATGTATATTACAATGTGTAAGCAAGACTGAATTTTTCCTAAATACATTTATACACAGACTATGTGTTATTTGTGAAAGGACAGAAAAAAAATCTTTTCAATAAACTGAACAGCACTTAGAAAAATTTTATTCTGTAAGTTCCTAAGTTTTTGAAATATAAAAGGATTTAGATTTATACTGAATACTTACTATAGTAAATATCTCTACACATACCTTATGACACTTTAAATTTTAATAGTTTGTAGATCTAACATACCTTCATCACCAATGTAAAAAGGAAGAATACATCTAGGTTAATTCCTCTTTTGTTAAAGTCTTCAAAGTAATGAAGCAGAATTAAACTTTATATTTAAACTCAAGATATCTGACAATATGGCATGATAAATGTGATTTGCACATTTTTGGATTTCAAAATATTTTGAACTGTTCTTTGCTTTGTAGTATATTCTCTGATGACAGGTCAAAGAGAATTTTTTTAAAATTCTGTCGTTTCTTTTATCACCCAAGACTACTGCTGATCTAAATTCAAAAAGTATCAACGGGGGCCAAAATACTATTTCACTCCCAAAGCAATACAGGCAAGACAGGATTAAATCACTAAAAAAGCTATCCCTCCTTGTGTTTAGAA
>RJWT010026207.1:0-15893 GCA_004365215.1 Cuniculus paca | reverse complement strand
CCTTCAGCTTGCGACAGGCCTAGAGTTGCTGCTGCTACACTGCTCGAAGTATTTATTAATAGACAGAAAAGTAATGGAAATGTGACAAAAGAGACCAGAAAAAAGAACACTATATAACTGTTGACAAGAGCACCTTGTGGCCTTTTTGAGGCATGGATGTGTTAGAATGACTATTTTTTATTTTTAAAACAGAAAATTTTTTTTGACAAGATCAGTAAAAATCAAAAAGCTTGAGTTTCTATGTTTTGCATAATCTAAAGGCAATTTAATTAAACATTCCATTATTATATAATCTGATAGTTTTTCCTATTGTTAAAATACATAACATCAGCCATTTTTATGAAATTCAAATTGCACTGAATAGAGATATCTGGTGAAATAACAAGTACCTTGTCAGTTTGACTACTTTGCTTATTGTTCTGGTTTGTAATGGCCACTAAATGAGAAGGATTTTTTCTTTTAGAAACTACTGAAGAGAAATTAGACAGAAACTTATGTAATACTGAAGGTTGTGAAATAAAAGAATGTGTGTGTGTGTGTATAATAGATATCAGTGCTTGTAAATTAGTTATAACTAGTGAGGTATTATGATTATTGTATGAGCTCTTCATTCTTGTATTCAGTCATCTTCACTTCATCCCCCCACTTTGGCTTTCTAAGTCTAAAGTTTAGAACACAGGTGGAGACAGAGAGGTCCTGTGTATGAGCACTAGGTCAAATCAGTGCTGGTTAAGAGTAAAGAATAAGGCAAGCGAGAAATATGCATTGCTCAAACTGACACTGGTAACTAACAATACTGTCCTTGTGTTGGCACCAGGTCACTTATGGTTAACAGTGGTGGAAAATAAAGAACTTGTTGATCTAAATAAGATGCACGATGTTTGTCTCATTTATTTATTCATTAACTATTTGAGAACATAAATAATTGCAGCATCAATTGTTGAGAACATTCTCAAGTGTAAAATGGTTTTTTCCAATATGTAGCTGCCCAAGAGCGACCAGTCTCTTTTGAGTAACAAAGATTTGCATGTTCACAAAAGTTAAGAGCATCCCAACTCTTAGTGCTGACTGGAAGGGGAATTTGAAACAAGTTTCTCTGATTTCAATTCCGATTTCTTTCAGATAACTGCCCTATGTATTCTTTTCTACTGAAAGAAATTTTGTCCAAATTCCGATTAACAGAAAAAAATATAGTATTAAAAATTTATTAGTACAGAAAGAGTTTAAGAACTCTGAAATATAACATGCATATTAAATATTTCAGTTCTAATTCAGAGTCACATGCACACAAACATTTATTAAAAAGGAGAATCTGAAAGTTAAAGTTCCTTATATAAAATCTTATGACATATGTTCTTTATTCAGCATATGGTCTTGGTAGAAAATGAATGAATTTTGTCTTTCTTTTCATATGATAAAAAATATACTTCCCATTTTGTCCTGACTATAAGGAAGCTTAGACAAATCTTGAGCTTTGTCTTTTATTATCTTGGTTTTTATACATTTATGTAAGTACATTTATTTTTATTCTAATGTGCCACAAATAACTTTAGCACTTTGTTTGATACAAACAAACATACAATATAAATGTATGAGAAATATCTTGGTGTTATAGCAGATGCCCTTTAAAAATATTCTTTGTTGATGTATTTTATTAAAAATGTCTTTGATCACTACGCCTTTTACTCCCATGTTAGCAACTGATACAATAAACTTAAAATTATATATATGTATTAACTTTTGTTTATATTATCATTCATCTTCTTTCTTCTCTAAATACTTAGAATTTGCATTTATTAAAGAAAACATTTTAGAGATGTTTCACTGTCACCCTAAGACAGATTTTAGAACTATCATTATAATCTCCAACAATGAATTAAATTTGAATGTCTTGCTAAAACACCATAACTGCAATTAATCTTCAGTAGAAGATATATGGTGGTTTCAGTTTAATTCTTAATGGACTATACTGTACATAATGAAATTATCACAGAGAATTCATGAGCAGCATTTAATTAGTGGAAGACAGCCTGATTTTAAAGATTATGATATCTAATTTTTCAGACTTAATCATTTTTGGAGAAAAATTCTAAAACAGGAAACATATAAAGTAGCATACCTATCTAAACTATTTAAGAGTTTCTTAATTGTATGGCAAGGAAGTACTGGCATCCCTACCTCCTTTATTTTTAGGCTATTATTGTGTCCAAGCTTTAGACACCTCACCAGATTAGGAAGACCGACTCCACTTGTTGACAAAACATTGACTCTACTTGGGAATCAGCATCTCAAATTCAATAAAATATTCCATGTTATAGTGGTCGCTGTGGTGTGCTAACCTGTGTCCTTCTCAGACTGAGGCATAGCTGTCCCTGGTGCTGGAAGTGTTGGTCGATCCCTCAAAATGGAGTCTACAGTAATTCTGAGAATTGCTGTTAGGGACAAGATACTACCGCAAACAAGTTCACATCTCTCCAGGGATCAGCCCATGTCAAACAACTGGTCTATGATGGGTTTGAAAGCCCTATAGGTTGCAATTCCTGACTACTTTGAATACTCATTCAACTCCAAACTCATTATGGCATTGATCGAGAGCCCTTTGTCAAATGCATCACAATATTTCAACTTCTCCCTTTGACCACTCTGCTCTCTTCACCTTTAACATGTGCTATTATCAAGACTCCTCCCACTACAAGACCCTTGCACACAAAGTTCCATTCGTCAGATTCGCCTGGGGAAGTCAATCTAATAAATCAAGCTTTATATTCTACTGTCTTGCTCTAACATTTTAAAGATCTTCTGCCAGAATTATTTCACATTTTGTATCCTGTACATAGTAATTAGTTCTTCCTGTTCTAAAAGATGATTAAGTTACTCCTGGAGGAAATATTCGACTTTCAGCCAGTGTGAAAAGAGTAAGTAGTGGCAGAGTAATTCTCAAAGAGAACACATAATTTTGGGGACCATTTACCTCCCTGAGATCTTCGTAAAAAGTGTTTTAATATGAAAAAATTGTTCCCTTCTTTTTTTTAATTATTCCCTTCCTTAAGGCATAAAATCTGTTTCTGCTTCCATTCAGAAAAATACAGAGTTGAAAACTCTAAGTTTTGTCCACACGAATATACTCATTGCAATTCTCAATTTTTGTTTTTCTCACAATTCTATAAATAGATGAGATCTCTCAACTCAGCATATTCAGTCCATGTTACGCCTATGTCACATTCACAATGAAATCTTGGGTCTAATTTTCTCCAGAGTGCCTTGTATCTATGGAAGTCAAAGCCTGCATATATGAAGCCACAGAGACCCTACAGCTACCATGGAGTATCTCAAATTGGTAACATCTTCTCTAAGTAAATAATTTTCTTTTCCAAACTGTCCAGTGCTATTAAAAATAGCCAGTCCAATCCACATCCTTATAATTATTATTGTCTCCATAATATATAAGGATAGAAGTTGCATCTCACCTCAATTAACCACTAGGGAAAGAAATTGTGATTCCATGGCATACCGGTACTTATTACTAGCCCTTCCTAATACCTGTAAAGGAATTATTCAGGATTTTTATTTTTATTTTTATTTTTATTTTTTTGGTACTGGGAACTGAACTCAGGACTTTGTACTTGCCAGGCGGGCGCTATGCTGCTGGGCTATAACCCAATCTTCTAGTAAAGGAATTATAATAGCTGAAATTTGGTCTATAATGCAGATTCAAGAAATTGCTCCTTGAGTTTGCTTTCTAGAATGATTGTTGGTAACAGTTATCTTAGACTGAAATCTTTAGAAACAGAACACAAGAAAAGACAATGCATTAATGCTTGATTCAAGAGTATAATCCCTGGGAACAAGGATGAGGGTAAAAGGAAAGGAGGCAGAGAAGACGTGGAACTGACACAGGCGTGCACTTCTGTGCTGACCATTATATGATATTAAGTGTAACTGACTGTTTTATCAAATAACATTGTTTCCCAAGAAGCGTTTCTCTCGACTTTTCAGGACATGCCAAGCCTGGAGAAAAAGGAAGAATTTATTTTTTCAATTGGTCAAAGATTCACCTGCAGGGTTGTAATTTCTTCCAACTTCTAGGACACATAGGGAGAGGCATCAAATGCTTCCACAAAGTCAAACATCTTAGCATCAACAAGGAAGTCTTGGAAAAGGGAAGAAATTGTGTACTGATTCTATGGAAAAAGGAGTGATTGTAGTGAAGGTATATTAATTTTGTCATAATCCACAGGAAAAAACTATCTACATTATTTGGAGATGCAACAACTGGCCACACGCTTTTTGAATAGGTAAAGCAAAAATCTAAAGGGGAATAAAAGTGACAGCTGATAGAAATACATTCTTGCCGTGTGACATTATGTAAGATACTTTGGTTTTTGGTCTCGATTGTGTTGCCTCTAAAATGGAAATATAAGTATAGAATTTTAATTACTTGCTTTATGAATTATAGAATATTTTGTTCATAAATATTTCTACAATGTTTATACCCTGTGATAAATATGAAATATTGTTGCAATTTTCATTTAAAAAACTCTGACAGTATAAATAATAATGTGAAATATCCCCAGTAATTCCAAAACCTTGTTGTAAAACATTGTAATATTACTATTAGAAAAATAAGGACAGAGGAATTTGGAATATTTTCTGTCATAGGGCTATGAGGAAAACACTTAATACTGAGTTTGAGTTTTCATTTGTTCATTTGTTTAAAATAGAATAAGGTGGCCAGGTGTGGTGACACATGCCTGTAATCCTAGCACTCAGAAGGTTGAGACAGGAGTCTTACCTCAAGTTTGAGACCAACTTGGGCAACCTAATGAGTTCAAGAGCAGCCTGAACTACTCAGGAAAACACTGGCTCAAAACCAAACCAAACCAAACCAAACCACACACCAAAAAGAGCATATTGCAAGATTATCAAAATGCAACAAAAAACATCTTTCTCTTACCATTTGTACAACTAAAGAAAAACTCAAAAATGTATACTATTATTTGTAGCTCAGACTAGAAACATTTGTAAGCTAGCACAGAGATTTCCAAATTAAGACACCAACCCATATGTACATAGCAGTAGAAGTCAGATAGTTTTATCTCTGTTGCATATAGTACAGAGGTTTTATTTTTCCTATCAGCAACTTGATTTATTTATGAGAATCATCTTCCTGTAACTGGGATAAATTGGTGGGAAAGCTAAGCCTGCACTTGGGTCCAGGGCTAGGGTGTAATGCTACTTTGGCCAATTCATCCATGTGTTCAGTTTCCTCTAGTGATCGACCTAGGAAAGATCACATGACCTGGCTTATTCCAATAACGATAATTCTCAAGATTTGGTAGATCATTAAATAACATTTAAAAATATACATCTGTCTTGTAAGGTGCTGTGCATATTGTGATGGTTAATCCAGGTTGTGACCTTGATTGAATTGAGATACCTAGAAAATTATTAAAGCACACTTAAAAAAATGAAGATGTGGTGTGTTGATGGCTAGGTTGGAGGCCAAATTTCCACCAGACCTCAAACTTCCATTATTCATAGATCATTCAGATGTCATTGCTATTATCAGTGTAATTACAACAACTACTAATATTACTACTACCATCTTGATTTCAGTTTTCTATAATGAAAATCAAGAGCTTATTGGTACATTAATTGCATGTTCTGGTTCATACATTATAATAAATATCCATAATGGAATAGATTAATAGGGAACCCAGTATGAAATACATAGGAACTTTCTGTATTATCTTTGCAACTTTTGTAAATTTAAAATTACCCTGAAACACTTAAGATGTTTATTTACAAAAACCTGCTTTGCTCTGTCATAGTAGCTTAGTCTACTAGCCACCTGTAACTTACATGAGAGATTTATCGTGATTCAATACAAAGTAAAAGAAGTAATATTTATAAACTGATATTCAAAATAAAATGTTAATATCTACAGATTTAAAAGCCAGGCTGGGTGTGGTGGCTCACGCCTGTAATCCCAGCACTCAGGAGGCTGAGACAGGAGGATCGTTGTGAGTTCGAGATCAGCCTGGGCTACAAAGTGAGCTCAAGGCCAGCCTGAACAGCATAGTGAGACCCTGTCTCAAAAACACAAGGGCCAGGGATGTAGCTCAGCAGCCTAAGCACAAAGTCATGAGTTCAATCCCTGGTGCTGCCAAAAAAAAAAAAAAGAAAAAAAAAGAAAAAAGGCAGGCATTGTTATCAGATAAGGGATTTTCTTTCCATTTTTCTATTAAACATATTTTCTGAGCCTGTGAGCTTAGATGACTGCAGCAAAATTCCCAGTAAGACAAATAGAATAAATGAAAATTCTATCACTTTTTATTCTCTATGACTTCAGAAGTACAAAGTAGAGGACAAAAAGTTTGAGAAAGTCTAAATCAGGCAAGCTCTGTGCTCTGATTTTCCAGGGCTGGATTTGCAAAATTTGCCATGGTTAGAGAAACATAGTTCAATTCGTATTTGACTTTGAGGTCAATTTAATGTGGGATCTCTCCTAGTCACCCATTTTCGATACAGAGAGCAAACTTCTCTTCACAGAATATCATTGTGTTGATATTGGAGGCATGGATATAGTTGAAAATTGGAGCAGTACTATCAGGCAAAGAAAAGGAATAGCTTTATTTTCAAATGTTTCTACACTCACAAGTGGCCCTGACATAGGTGGGGATCAGAGGGCAATATGACCTGCTATGATGGAGACCAAGGAAGTCTCTTAGTATGTTTTACCTTTAGAACACTTTTAACCCATGGGCTATATGGGAGAAGCAGCAGAAATCAAAATGTTTAATTCAGCAGGGAGAGGCCCTAGACACCAGTGTAACTGAGTAAGATTAAAAATTATCTTGTGTAGAAATCACCAACTATTCCTAACAGAATCAGGCAAAACAGCAGCTAAGGTAAATCATACCTCAGCATTCAATCCAAAAGACACTATAAAGTAGCTAAAGAGGGGCCTTCCCCAAAGTAACGCAGCCATGTCCTAAGCCATGGCTCTGCTTTATTTACCAAATGAAAATTTAGGTAAGACTCATGCATTTGAATCATCCAAGGAGATATATATTCTAAAGGAAAAGAAAACTAATGATTGAGTTGTACTGAGATTAGCAAAGTAAAGTAGCCATTATAATACTTCCTTCCCTTGTACTTACCCATCAGAAGGTAGTAAGAAAGGTGAGAAAGTGGGGACAAAAAGATAAAGAATGTGTACTGCCTTTGCTCATCAGCCTATGATGTGAGTCATTCTGCAACCCTGAAAAACACATTTTTTACTTTTCAATTTTGGGCTGCTTTATCTTTTTTTCAACTAAATTTTCCCAGTCTCAGCTTTGTGGCCAATTTCTAGATGCAATCTCCAAATTCAGGTTGAATTCTTCTACCAAATAGAATCTTCCTTTCTTGTTGCTTTGTTCCAGATGCTTTGAAAGACCCCCGAGTAGTCACAGTCCTTGATCCTGTCATTCTGGTTACTATACTGTACTAGTTCTATCACGATTGAATTGAATCTTATCTTTACAGATTTTCTTTTTCAATCTACTTCCTCAAAATCATTACTGTGACCTTAGTTGCTTTTGCCAGTTATTTCCTACATTTCTCTTCACTGGATTCCCAGCCAATTTAATACTGAGCTATGTGTCACATTGCTTAGTATCCTTTCAGTCAACTTTCAGTCATTATAAAACTGGTATTCCTGAGACATGTGTATAAATGATCATCCTAAAATAATTCCTGCATCCAAAATACACAGATGAAAGCCACATGAAATTAGCTAGGAAGATGGTTAATTATTGGGAAATTCATACAGAGCTGACAACACAGATTTGCGTGCAAGAGTCAATTAATGGATGATTTGGGACACTCGAAAGATCTGAAAAGTGCTGCATCTTCTGATCTCTCTAAAGTCAAAAGTAACCATTCCTACCTCCTTGGTCTAACAGCACATTAACTGCCATTCAACCATAGAATATATTTCATTCTTTCATCTATTATACCTAGTGGTCTGTCTTCCTTTAACATTCTTACATTTTACTTGTCTTTCTTTAGAATGTTTTTTAGGACATGGATTTGCAAGGCACAGATACTGACTATTCTGTGTTTAACTGAATAGCAACAAATTGTGTTTATTAGTTGCAAGAAAAAATTGTGTTCTAATCTATCTCAGTACATACACACTGTAAGCAAAACCCTTTATATATAAAGTTCATCTAAAATGATCACATTGGTCTTATGGTTTTTCTGTGGAAGAGGGAGTGGGAACAAAGAAAACAGAAAGGAACAAAGAATTATGTAGATAGCAAAAAGGACATAAACAACTGTTTTCATCTTCTGAAATTCTAGATGGAGTCATGCATATGACAATGTCTTCCAGCGAGAGGCACAATGTGACCAGTAGAACATCTCCGAAAATTATGACACTATGGACTCCAGCAAAAGTCTGAAATAAAGGGTAAGTCTGATTTTAAATTTCAACTTTTAAAGAAAGGAGGCAAACAAACAAACATTGTGAGTCCACAATATTCAGAATCAGGAGGGTGTGTCACTTAACATTTTTCCACAGGGCATGTTGGCACTCTCCACGCCAGTCAAAATATCTATTATATTTACTGAAATAATCACTCAAAGAGCTACTTGAGAATTTATATGTCACCATAGTGCTTTTGTAATCATGGGCCTAGTTGATTCCAAATAATTTCTAACAATTAACCCTCTGTTCCATATCTCTTGTTCACCGCAGTCAATCTTCAAATAATGAGTCCCTGATTGTCCTTTCTCTCAAGCTTTTAATTTGATCTGGTCTTTATTTTTCTGAATTCTAATTTTCTTAGTAATTAATTGTGTACCCAGAATGACTTTCTCCATTACACAGATTCCTTTACATGCCAAACCTCTTATCAGCATGATTGTTTTGCTTCCTGGAAGCCAGTATAATCGCAGCAGTGTTTGTTAAACTTCTGCTTTTACCACAGCACAACTGCTATACCTACTTTAAAAGGTAGCATCTATCACCAGGTATTATTTCAGGTGAAAGTTATTTTAATCTTCCACAAAGCCAACTTCTGTTCACTGAATTCTCTGAGTCTGGTAGGTGCCAGACAAGATGCTGCAAACTGGAAGTGCTGCAGGAAGTATAAAGATAGCCCTGGGAGAGTCACAGAATGATGAGGGGTCCAGATGTGACCTCAGTGCAGGGTAGCACATGCTGAGAGACAGGCTTCTTCCAAACACTCTGGAACACAGCGTGGGAGGAAAAACTCCATGATAGGGTGCAGAGGGCACTATGATCCACCTAGAACCTCCTCCAGGACTTAGCCTTCATTTCCCTCTCTTGCTGAGACAAATCTTTCTCCAGGAATTATCCTCAGCTGAAGAGATGCACCTTAGCCAATCCTTCTCCTCTGGGAATGTCCATATTCAATATTCAATACTGTTTCGTGACTTGGCCCCCTTTTTCAAGTAGAGATATCTTTGGATCTTCTTGGCTTCAGTAACCCTGATGAGGTTTTCCAAGAGTTATGTTTTAACAGTCTTGGAGTTTACCTTCTCTTCTGACGAATGTTGCTTCCTTCATTTTTCATATGAGTTGTGGCTAAATGTATCCCCAGTAAATATGAATACATTTTACAGAGTCAAGAGGAATAAAAACTATAACAAGGTTGAACTGGGAAAAGTCCACCAACAGTTTTGAGGGAAATCGAAGTAGAGAGCACAAACATTACCTCAAGTTGATTTTGGGGAGTAACTAGAGGCTCTGTGTCGCAAGAGCAGAGACTGTGTATGTGATGAGTACACTGAAGCTGGGGTTGGGGTGGTGGTGTGGATAGTGACCAGCCCTGAGGGACAAAGTGGGAAGATGCATGTTGGGACGTGGTAAGGAAGACTCACTAAGATGTCACAAGTTGAGTGACATGGAAATAATACTCCATGTCAACCAAGTTGAGAAAGAATAGAAGGCAGAGAGATCTACTATAGGGAGTCAGGTAGAAAGCTTTTATGGTATGCTATATTGAAAAACAAAACTTAAAAAAGGGTACTTAGATTAGGTTATCTGGAGTGATATCTGGATGATTTGGTGACCAGTAATTCATCAATTACCTAATAAAGTAAAAGAGGCAAGAGATGGTACCGAAAAAACAAAAACAAAATTCACATCATACAATTCAAGAGTCCATTGACAAAGATGACAAATATAGGAAGAAATGAAAAAGGATTTAGATTATGTCATTATAAAAAATGCCTTTTATAATCCTCAGACCCTAATGCTAAAAAATGTAAGAAAAATAAAATCAGAGGACCATCAGAATTAATTGGAATAATTTACATGAAGGTCTTAAAATGCTGTCTGGCATGTAGTAAACACTTCTTAGTTTGATAACCTGGTAGATCTTCTATATATCAATTTCAAAATGGACAGGAAAGCCATGTGTTATTAATTATCTCATTTCTTTTTGAGTAATTTGAACATCTATCACAAATTTTACATGATCATTGACTTAGTTTGTAAGCTAGCATCCAAACAAACAAAGATTTCAAAAGCAATCATTTATTGCTACCTACAATCTTTTCCCAGGGCCTTGTGCTATGCTTGGAAAATCAATAGCGATGAAGCAAGCGTTTCAGTAAGCAGTAAGTCAAGGACAGCATCTAATTCTACTCTGCAGAGTCTAGTGTTCTAGAAGCACTCAAACATAAAATGACATCTTTGCTTCTCCTATACCTAACAATATTTTGAGGTTTTAAGTGTCATAATCAAACTTAGCTTGTCAATATGTGATGTTTTCTTTTAAGAACAATAACTAGCTTTCACTGAATATATTTTGCATGTCAAGCACTACATGAAGCATTTTATAAACCTTATCTCTAGTCTTATTAATACTCCTGCATGTTTTTTATTCCTGTCTGGTTTCTACCTTAGGCTTTGGGTTGTTGAATAATTGGGTCAAGTTCATTGCAGAGTATAGGTTGTAGAGCACACTCTTACTTGCAGGGCTCTATGTCTTTTTCACCTGACTAGCTAAATCATTCCTAGTAATTCTCCTGCCAATCTAAGGTGCAGGACAAATGAAAGTGATGTTTGTGCTTTTTGCTTGTTAATTCATAGAATTGCTTTCAAGTTTTATAAAAATACCAAAGCAAGTTAGTAAGGTGGAAATGTGGCAATTATTAAGTTCATGCAAAAGAAACTGCTGCATGAAGGACAATGGGCATGCTCAGTAAAATGAGTGTGTATAAGAGGAGAGGCAATAACAGGATTTTCTCTTGTTGGAGTTTAAATGAAAGGAGGTAAAATAAAGTAAAAATGAAAAAGCATTAATATATAGATAATTCACTGTATCATTTGTATAGTGTGCATGTCTTTTATTATTCAAAGTATGTAATGTTTCTTCATTTTATCCCAGATTTTAGTAGTTTTTTTTTCTCACATCTAGAAGTACGTGTGTTAGATTTGGTATGATTGATTTAAATGTGGCTGTTAACACTGTACCTGTCATTTAGTTGTTAAGAAAAGTGCAGTCATACAACTTTTCTGTTGTGCCTATCACCTTTCTTCACACAAGAACTGTCTTTCACGTATGACAGTAGTAGCCAGTATGAGCAGAAAAAGCTCTTTGAATGTCAGTCTCCTACTCCTTGAAGGTTTTTCAAATGTTCATGATTGTGGCATTTTTTACATGCACTGGAGAGTTGGATGACCATTAAAAGTAATGAAAGAATGGTTTAGCAAAATATAATAAATATTTAAAATATTCACCAAGGGTAAAAAAAGTAATCTGTATTTATTCAAAGTATATTGTAATTAAATTGCCTTGCTCTATAGGTGATAATAAAGCAAATCAATAAATACATAATAAAATGTTTGATGTGGAAATTGCATGTAACTTACTTTGTATGTTTCTACTAAATACATTACTTATAATAGGAAAACATTACTTAAACTATGATTATAATTTTAAAGTATATTCATCAATATTCATTTTCCACTAAACCCACACACACCAAAAATAAAATGTTTTTCAAAGCTTAAAGAAGACATTATATCAATTTAGGATGTACAAGGATGCAATCATTTTTATCAGGTGTTCTATATATTTTTATCACTTCTATGTGTCACTCATATTGATATTTGCATGCTCAGTTTCAATGTTTGTATAGTTTTCAAATTAACGATGCTAATATGAATTATCTCTTACTTTCATTCAACATTTATATAATCTCCTGTTAAGTTAGGATAAAACTTAAGAAACACCACAATAATAATCACTATTGAGAATATAATAAACATTAAATTGATTTGTGATTTTTCCTATCAAAGCAAAGAATCAAGAGTGTAAGGCACACAGAAGAGAGAGGTTTTGTCACTCACATGCTATCCATTTCAGTTTAATTTGAAAAAAGTGTTCATACTGTAGAATTCTTTCTACTTACAACTTTGCAGAATAAAGTAGATTTTATTGCTAAGGAGCTCTGAATGACAGACGATTTTCTAATCCATTAGCAAAATGTAAAATGCAATCCTGAATGTCACTGGTACCCTCTTAAATTGTGCTAAATTTGGTTTTAATATTGATTTTTGAACATATCTTATACATTCTCTAGTGTTCAGGGCTTTTGATGACAGGTTGCACTACAAGTCACTCATATCTTTCATCTTGATCTTTAGATGTACTTTTAAAATATATTTTATTGTATTGGCTGTCTTCTTATGGTCAGGATTATAAATGTGGTTTATACTTTGGAAAGAGATAACTTTATTGAAGTAATTCACCAGGAGAAATAGAAAGCCTGAGAAGAGAAAATGTTACAAATGTTAATCTTATGGTCAGATGCAGGGTGTAAACATTGATAATAATTAAAGAGTACCAAAGTTTTCACCTAACCCATAATTTACAGTGGTTTTACAAACAGTACCAGTACTTTAAAATTGCACAGTGATCCTACAAACAGTACTGGTACCTTAAAGTTGTGCAACATTTTGTTTCACACTCATCAGAATTTTATATCCATTGTCCTGTATGATTTCTAGAACCACCCTTTCAAAATTACCCCACAGAAAGAGTAGTGTTTTCCTCTATTACCCAAATACATTCACTTCTCAGTAATTATGGAAGACTGGGACTTGTTCATGGGTGTAGAGCCAGGAGGTGGTGGTGTCATGATGTGCAAGGCTCAGATTCCTGGTTCTGTGACTTTATTTTACCCCAAGGATTATTGTAATTGTAATAAATACAGAAATTAAAAACAGCATGCATGAACTAAGGACTTTTAATTTGTCCATTTTTTCCTACTCTGGAATTCAATACGAAAACATAATACAAGTTTGTGCCCCAAGCAAGGTGACAGTGAATGAATGGAAAAATGAAAGAATAAATGAATCTATACACTCAAATTAAGTGCCTGAAGAATTTCGGATTCCTGATAATTCCTATGAGCACTGTTTAACTAGTCAATTTGTATTTGCCCTGTCACTATAATTAGTGTTTTGCTTACATGTAAAGTAATATATAGTGGTTGGCTAATTATCATTTGACCTTGCAAATTTCTGTTTATATTACATAGTATACAATAAAAGTTCATTGAAAATAATATTACTAAATCAGATTGAAGACTAGGACAGCTTTCTTTCTCTGTTCAACTTTAACTCTTTGACTGTCTTAAAACCAGTAGCTGTGATTATATTTATTTAAATTTAGATTAAACTGGATTAAATCCATTATTGTTAGAGATCTGATGAAGAAATTATTAATGCCTATTAGATTGACCCACAGATGAAAAGCATCATTTTAAATATATTTCTCACTTATTTACACTAAAATACTGTGGCTTTAAGAATGTTTAATTATAGATAAAAGTTGAAATGAGTTTTGCTAATATGTCTAAAAGAATGTGAATTACCAATTACTTTCAACAACCATGAGTCATCTAATAAAATAAATTTAGTGTGTATACTATTTTATAGTATATTTTGGCCATTCTTTGATCTTCAGGTTAGCTTCATATTAGGCAAGATTAGGATTTTGTCTTTGTGTGTGTGGCAACACTGGCAAGATATCCACCAAACTCATTTAACCTTTTCAAACCCACAGAAAGAGTACATTACCAGATTTATTTTCAGCTATTTTTTTAGGTTTGGCCACATATCTGAATTTTGGCTAATAGAATGTAGGTAGAAAAATATTCTTTGCCAAGGCATAAGACTTGTTCTGTGACCCTCCATAGTCTCTTCTACTTCAGTAATTATGGGAGTTGTGTTAAGGTAGTGATATTGTAAGTAGAAAAAGCCTAAATTTTTGAGATATTTTTGTAACAAAATCTCTAACAGAAACTTTGACATACATTGGAATCTTAATAGTTAAAAAAGATTTTGTGGACTGAAGTCATTGAGTTGTCTTTTTAATGCATCAAAATATATAGATGACCTAATTAGTAAACAAATTGTTAATTTGAAGCTTTTATCTTAAAATATATGGAAAAGAGAATTTATGTGTATAGAAATTAGGGAGTGGAAAAAGAGGAAATAGAAATCAAAAGCTAAAACGGTGGTGTAGTGTAGCAATTGTTTTCAAAAATGCTTGATTATCAGTGATAACTTTGAAAGTAGAATTGTTAACCTATTAATTTTATGGACCTAGAGCAACAAGTTGGAAAGCCTCCTCAGAGCACACTTTCTTCTTATTGGTTTAAATAGATGAGGAATCAGAAGAAAGAATGATTTTAACAAAAACTTTAAAGACTATGAGTAAAACTGAATAGAAAGAGAAGAATTGAGGGCTTCGCACTGGTGGAAAAGTCAGCTTCTTTTAGATCTCTCACAATAAGAAATTGATTTAAGAAATAAGTTTTTTTTTTTCAAAATCTTGATAATGTTTTCAGATGAATGAAATGACCCAGGAAAAATTTCAGAATTAGCACAGAGTTAGCTTTAGAAAACTTCAGAATTCCCATTTAAGCCTGAAATTTTCAAGGTAGACACCATGAAATTGAGTGAGAGAGACATGCACAGTGAGAAAGTAGGAAAAAAATATAAGTAGATTTGATGTATGTCTCTTAAAGAACTTTAAGAGTGAACAGACCAGAGAGTAATGTATCTGACATTTACTAAGTGTTTAAGATAATTAAAATCATAAAATACTGAGGATTTTAAAGACTTAAAATGACTCTTAAGAGTTGTTTCTTTATGAGCAATAGACACATGTTAAGAGCTCATCAGGTTCCCCAAAGGAACATGCTCCCCCAAAACTATATTATACAGAGACAAATTAAATAACAAACTAGAAAGACCCTTGCGTAATATGGACTTAGATGAACAAGACTGATTCTCTTGTAGATTTTAAGATTAATAAAAATATTACAGTATTCCCAATACTATTGGGATATAGTGATCTTACTGTGTTAGCTCATTAGGATTTCAGAATTACTGGAGAATAATGACTATTAGGGTACCTCCTTCTTTTCTTTTCTGAATGAGAATATTTATTCTGGTTATGCAGTCTCTATGCATTGTGTGGAGTGTATGTGTCTGTAGTTAGGTAACTTTCTGACCAAGTAGCATAGCCATTTTGACTTCTCAGAGAATATAAAGCTTGTTGGAATTCTGTAGCTAGGGTCATACATCATTTACAGTATGTACTTTGAGCTGGATGTGATAAGTGAATGGAACTCACTTGGTGTTGTCTCCCTTATGGACAAAAAAAATGTCTTCTATGTGTAGGAAAAAAATGAAAATATATTTGGTGAACATAAAATTGGATTATGACAGAGACACCATGTCTGCCAAAATTCTGTGATTGGCTTACTAAGTATAAGTAGATAATGTTCAAGTGACCAGTGTCATTAGTGTGGGAACAAGTTATACTCACAAGTTCCAAGCCTGACCATGAAACTCC
>RJWT010026206.1:0-15906 GCA_004365215.1 Cuniculus paca | reverse complement strand
GTGGTCATGAATTCCTTGAGTTGTTCTTTGTCATGGAAGTATCTTGTTTCTCCATTAATTTTGAAGGAAAGTTTTGCAGGGTACATCAGTCTGGGTTGGAAGTTGTTTTCTTTCAGGACTTGCATTACTTCACTCCAGCCTCTTCTTGACTTGATGGTTTGTGTTGAGAAGTCTGCCGTGATTCTGATGGGTTTTCCTTGATAGGTGATCTGTTTCTTTTCTCTAACAGCTTTTAATATTCTGCTCTTGAGTTGAATTTCTGGGATCTTGATTATTATATGTCTGGGTGTAGATTTGTTTTGGTTATGGCTAGCTGGAGTTCTATATGCCTCACTTATTTGAGTGTCATATTCTTTTTCCATGCTCGGGAAGTTCTCAGAAATTATTTTTGTAAATGGATTCCTGATGTCATTTGTCTCGACCCCTGCTTTTTCACTCACATTTTTCATTCTTAAGTTATGTTTTTTGGAGTTGTCTTACAGCCATTCAATTTTTAACTTCCTGGTTCCTTGTTATTTTTAAGAGATCTTTCCTTTTGCGATCACAAGCTGCAAACCTGTCTTCAAAGTTTGAAAGTCTATCTTCAGCTTCTTTCAAATGGTTTTTCCAGCTTTCAATGGAGTATTTAATTTCCTGGCTATCTCTTTGAATCTGTTTCATGCATTCGAAATCTCTCTTGTATTGTTCTTCCATGGTTTCCCTCTTTTTCCTATGCTCCTCTGTTTTTTTTATCTGTGTCTTCTTTAGAGATGCTTAGCAATTATTTTATTATGCTTTTCATTTCTTCTTTTACCTGAGATACTATTTCTGTTCTAATTTCTTTTATATCTTCATGAATTTGTTTCTTTACTTCAGTTGACATCACTTCAGACATTTCAGGTGTGCGACTCCGGAGATTGCCTTTTCCTTCTTCATCTTGACATATTCCTGGTTTCTTTCGTACACATGGGTAGTGGGGTCCCAGGCACTTCCAGCATTGGTTATGATTTTTCTGAAGCGAAACTGTTTGGTTTTTCTAGCCAGTGCTTGCTACGGGTATCTGATGGTGGGCACCCATGCTTCTGAACTGAGCTGGGTACCGGCCCACAAGGGCCCTTGGAGTTTGCACAGGGGCAGAGCTAGCCAGGACCTGTGAACCTAAGCTGGTTAGGAACCTACGCAATGCTGTCTGGAACATGCACATGAGCAGGACTCAGCCCAAGCAACTTCTGAGGATCTGCACCCAACCTGGAGCTGCTGAAAGAAGCCAGTAGCAGTCCTGGCCCCAGGCTTATCCTGCCTGACTTCAAAATGCCTCCTGGTCAATTGCTGTCTCCCACAGAAGGACTGAGTCCTCTGCACTCCATGCCAGCCTGCGCAGACCTCAGTGTCCACTGTTCTCCTCCACTGCTGCGCCTCTCCACAAAGACCTCTGGGGTCGCCAGCCACCACCGCAACCGTGTGTCTCCAGGCTCCCACAGCTCCTCTCCAGGGTGAGTCTGGCTCCAGGCTAAGGCACTGACAGCTAATACCTTCTTCTTCATTTAAGTTTTTCTTTTTACTCTCTCTGTGGGCTTCAATTCACATTTTAGACTCTTCCTGGGTCCTGGGGACCCACTTCTTCCTTCTTGTCCCTCCCATGATGCTATAGTCCAGCATCTGAACTGTTTCTCTCAGAGAGTCTGTTTACTCTGCTGCTTACTGTTCTGCCATCTTCCCAGAAGTGATTTTTTGTTTTTTGTTTTTATTTCTAGACTCTCTAAGTGGAAAGTCATATCATCTGTGCACAGATTGTTTTATTTCTCCCTTCTCAATTCACATACCTTTTATTTTCATGTCTTATTGCATAGCTAGAACTTCTCATACAATGTTGAAGAGCAGTAATGAAAAGGAGCATCCTTGCCTCCCTTGTCCTTAATGGGAAAGCATCTACATTCTTACCAGTAAGAACACTGTCATCTGTGTAGGTTTTTGTAGATATTCTTTACCAAGTTAAGGTAGACTCTAATGAGTAAAGTACTCCTAGTTTAATTGTTTTTACTTTACTAGGAGTTTTTATGATGAATGACTATTGGATATTGTCAAATGCTTTTTATTTATCTTATTATGATGACGTGATTTTTCTTTTTCACCCTGTTGTGATAAATTACGTTCATGGATTTTGGTCGTTGTTGTTAGTACATGTTTGCAGTAGTACATGTTTACTTTCCTTGTGTGGAGTTGGAATATGTCCATAATGTTGCACACTGGACTGTACAGGTTAAGTTGCTGGACACAGGGCCCTCTGACTGTGTTGGAAAAGAGCTTATGCATGGTGCTCTGAAGTCAAGATGACACCACAGCTGAGGCAGCCAAGGACGCAGGCTGCTGACATCCCCCATTCCAGAGCAGTAAAGCTGCCAACCTTAGAGACAAGACAGTTCTCTTAATTGGCAACATTTACCACTTGAAATCTTTAAACTGATTCTCAAGGTTCTGCTTAGTTCCTGCCTTGTGTTGGTATCCCCTTCCCTTGTTTAAAAACCAAATAAATACAGGCCACCCAGAGAAGTTCTTTGTCTCAACCCCCAGGGAATTGCAAATTCTGTTAGAGGGTTTTGATCTTCCTAGAGCTCTAAAATCATACCACTCGTCTCTTTTATTTAAGCTCTTCGCCATTCACTTGTTTAGAAGATTGGGGCTAGACCAAGGTTCCGATACCATAACACATCTTAATTACATTTTCCTTCCCCTTTCCCTCCTCTCCCTCTACCCTCCCTCCATTTCTTGGTACCCTTCCCATTTGAGAAAGATCTATCTCCCTAATTCCCATTATCTATCTTTTATTTTACTCCTTATTTATAATTTGGGTTTCTAATATATGTGAAACCATGTGATGTTTAAGCTTGCATGTTTGATTTATTTCATTTAACTTTTATGGTCTCAAGGTGCATCCATGTTCCTCAAATGACTCAAGTTTTTGTTTATGACAGAGAAGTACTCCTTTGTGTCTAACTATATTTTTCTTTCTCCATTTATCTGTTAATGGGCATACAGACCACTTCCAAGATTTAACTATTATAAATTGTGCTGCTATAAACATGGGTATGTGTAGTCTGTAATATGAGAACTCTAGCTCTTCCAGGAAAATACCTAGAAGGGGAATAGCTGAATCACATTGAACTCCTAGTTTTAGATTTTGAGGACTCTCCATACTGATCTTCACAGTGGTTATACCAGCTTACATTCCCAACAACAGTGTTGAAGACCTCTTTTTTCCCTACAACTTCACCAGCATTTGTTACTATTTGATTTCTTGATGATGGTCATCCTTTCTGGGATAAGGTGAAATCTCAGTGTTGTTTTAATTTGCATTTCCCTAATGACCAGCAATGTTGAACATTTCTTCATGTATTTATTGGCTATTTGTACTTTGACTTCTGTGAAGTGTTTCACTTGCCCATTTTTGATTGGATCCTTTATTTTTGGAAGGTCTAACTTTTTTGAGTCTTTTATATATTCTAGATATTAGTCCTATGTCTGAGGAATAGCTGGCAAGAAAATTTTGCCCATTCTGTAGGTTTTTTTTTCCACTCTGTTAATTGTTTCTTTTGCTATGCAAAAGCTTTTTATTTTGAAAAGATCACATTTGTTGATTCTTGGTATTAATTCTTGTGCAATTGGGGTCCTGTTCAGAAAATCTTTTCTTTTGCCTGTGACTTCAAGTATTTTACCTAGTTTATCTTCTAGCAGGTTAAATATTTCTGGTTGAATGTTTAGTTCTTTGATCCATTTTGATTTTAATTTAGTACATAACCCATTTTGATTATATTTTAGTACATAATAAGAGAGATGGGCCTAGATTTAATCTGCATATGGGTAGCCAGTTTTCAATACCATTTATTAAAGAGGCTATCTTTCCTCCAGCAAATGCTTTTAGCCCCTCTGTCAAGGATCAAATAGTTGAATGTGCTTGGGGTTGTTTCTATATCCTCTATTCTGTTCCATTTATCTTCATGTCTGTTCTGATACCATGCTGTTTCCATCATTGTAGCTTTGTTAGCTTCCAATCTGGCATTGTGACGCCTCCTATTTTACTCTTGTTACCCAGCATTCCTTTTCTGGGTCTTTTCTGGTTCCATGTGAATTTTTGGAAGGTTTTCTCCAGTTATGTGAAGAATGCTGTTGGTATTTTGATTGGGGTTGCATTAAGTCTATACATCTATTTTGGAAGTATGGCCATTTTGACTATATTGGTTCTGCTTATCCAGAAAATAGGGATCTCTTTCCATTTTCTGATGTCCTCTTCAATCTCCTTTTTCAGTGTACTATCATTTTCATTATAGTGTTTTTGAAGTTCCTTAAGTTAATTCCTGAGTTTTAATTTTTCTTGGTACTATTGTGAATAGTATTTGTTTTCCTAATTTCTCAGTGAATTCAGTGTTAGTGTACAAGAACACTGTTGATTTTTGTTTGTTATTGATTTTATATTCTGCTATATTACTGGTTCTGTTTATTAATACTAAGTCTTTTGGTCACTTATTGGGTGCCCTCTAGGTAGAGGATCATGTATTCTGCAAATAATGCTAATTTGATTTCATGCTTTCCTATACACATTCCTCTTCTTTTTCTTCCTCAATTGCTCTTCCTAATGTTTTGAATACTGTGTTGAACGGGAGTAGTGATAATAGACATCCTTATCTTGCTCATGGTTTCAGAGAGGGAAAGTTTTCAGTTTTTTCTCATTTACTATGATGTTGGCATATTACAATGTAGGTTTGTGATAAATGGCTTGCATCAATTTGAGATAAGGTCCTTCTATGTATATTTTCTTAGGAGTTTGTATCATGAAAGGTTGTTACATTTTGTCAGAAACTTTTTCTGCATCTACCGAGATAATCATATGATTTTTGTCCTTGCTTCGACATATGTGATCTATTAAATGTATTGATTTCCATGTGCTGAACCATCCTTCCATTCCTGGGAATCCTACTTGGTAATGACGTATGTGATCTTTTTGATGATTTGTTGCATTTTGTTTGCCAGTATCTTATTGAGGATTTTCATATCTATATTCATTAAAGAAATTGGTCTGTAGTTCTCTTTTTTGGTTGAATCCTTGTCTGGTTTTGGAATCAGGATAATGGCAACTTCTAGGAATGACTGTGTGAGTACTCTTTCCCTTTCAATTTCATTAAGGGGTTGAGAAGTATTGCTATTAGATCTTCACTGAAGTTTTTATGGAATTCAGCAGTATATTCGTCCAGATCTGAGCTTTTCTTTGTTGGTAGGTTTTTTTTATACAGTGATTCCCTTTTATTGACTGTTATAGGATTATTTAGGGTTTTTAAACCTTCTTGGTTCAGTTTTGGTAATTCATATGTATATAGGAATCTATCCACTTCTTCTGAATTCTCCAATTTATTGGCATACAGGTTTGCAAAGTAGGTGTTAATAGTCAGTTTTATTTTGGCAATGTCTGTGGTGATTTCATATTTTTCATTTTGAATTCCATTCATTTGGGTCTTTTCTTTTAGCTAAGGGTTTTTCTGTTTTGTTTATTCTTTCAAAGAACTAACACATTAATTGATTTTTATATTGTTTATTTTTGGGAGTCTCAATTTCATTGATTTCTCCTCTGACCTTTATAATTTCCTTCTTTGTATTAGCTTCGAGTTTTGATTATTCTCATTTTTCTAGGAATTTGTAGTACATCAGTAGAGTTCATTCTGTTTTTGTGAAGTGTACATTCGTAGCTAAAGATTTCCTCCTAGGATTGCTTTCATTTTGTCCCATAATTTTTAGTACATTTAATGATATTATCATCTAGTTCTAGAAACTATCGTGTTTTTCCTTGATTTCATTTATAACTCATTGTTTATTTAGGAGTGTATTGTTTAGGTTCTATTCATTTGCATAATTTCTGTGTTTTCTTTTGTCATACATTTTTAGCTTCATTGCACTATAATAATATGCATTGTATAATTTCAAAATTTTTTTACATTTACTTAATTAAGATTGCTTTATTGGCTAGTATGTACTCTGTTTTGGAAAAAATTTCATGTGCTGCTGAGAAGAATGTTTATTCTGTTATTGGAGCAAATACTCTATAGATATCTATTACATCTATTTTTGAAGGTTTTGTTCAACTATGATATTTCTTTGCTAATTTTTTTTCTAGTTGCTCTATTTGTGATAGTAGGGTATTGAGGTCCCCCATCATATCAGTCAGTGCTTACTACAGAAACAGATTTGATCCAAGTTACACAAATATATAAGAATTTGCAGATTGGCTTATAATGGCCACCCACAGAGCCAGGTGTGGAAAAGTGCAGAAGGTCTGTTTGTGCACTGGAAATCTGAAGGGTCGAGTCTAAAGCCCAGAACTCTCTGTAGTGTCCCATGCAAATTCATATCAAGAGGCTGAAGGGTCTGTTCCAGGAGCCAAGTGATGATGTCCAAAGTGGAGATGTAGACTGGAGCTCCTCAGAAGAAACTTTGTTTCCTTTTTATTCCAGTCAGGCACCAAGCCTATGGGTTGGTTTCACTCACACCCAGGTTGGGGGCTTCTGTCTTCACTAAATCCCTTCCACCACACCCAGAGCTATGCTGATCCAAGTTAGTTGGGTGTTTCTTGCAAATTGACACAATCAGCTATCACACCCACATAATTGTGTTTATTTTTATCTAAGTTTTTAAAATATCCAATAGTACTAGTTTTATGAAGTTGGGCACACTATTGTTTGGTGTATTCAGTAAGTCATTGACATAGGAACATTCAAATTGTGAACTTTCAGATTCAGATGAAGCTCACATTATGAACATTCTTAAATGGGTACAAATCACAGAAGTAGCTCACGTGTCTACCTTACTATTTTAAGGTAACCGTAAAAGTAAAAGTAGTTTATTTACTCTGTGTGTGTGTGTGGTTGGTTTATGCTTTACAGTGAGACTCACTTTGTCAGACTTGTGAACAAATTTGACTTATTAACAGTCTCCTGGAATTGAACTTACTATATGTTAGTAATTTTTTTTTTTGGCGGCACCAGGAATTGAACTCATGACGTCTTGCTTGCCAGACAGTCACTTAGGCCACTGAGCTAGATCCCCGGCCCTTGTCTTTTTGAGACAGGGTTTTACTATGCCATTCAGGCTGGCCTTGAGCTCACTTTGTAGCCCAGGCTGGTCTCAAACTTGCAACTATCCTCCTGTCTCAGTCTCCCAAGTGCTGGGATTACAGATGTGAGCCACCACGCCCAGTTTATGTTAGTAATTTTTATCTCTTCCTTTTGGATTGTTCCCTTAACCAAAGGGTAGTGACCCTTTTTTGCATCTTTTGATCAGTTTTGGCTTAAAGTTCCCTTTGTCTTTGGGATAACCCTACCTGCTTTTTTTCACAGTCCTGTTGCATGAAATACTGTTTCCCACCTTTGATTTTCAGTCAGTGAGTTTTGAGTTAAAACATGTTTCTTATACACAGCCTCATGTTGGATTTTGTTTTTTGATCCATTCTGCCAATCTGTGTCTTTTGACTAGGGAATTGAGATCATTCACTTTGAGAGTTATTACTGGTAGGTATTGACTTATTTTCTTGTTTTTGATGCCCTTCTCTCCCTTCTACTTAACTACTTACCCTACCTAAAGTGTTCATTCTGCTAGACTTTTGGTCTTCGTTAGCTCTGTTGTCTCTTTCTAGGATATCCTCTAAAATTTTTTGGAGTGCTGGTTTGGTGGTCATGAAATTCTTCAGGTGCTGTTTATCATCACAGTATCTTATTTTTCCATTAAATTTGAAAGATAGTTTTGCAGGATATATCAGCCTGGATCAGAAACTTTTCTTTTTGGGCTTAAAATATTTTACTCCAGGCTCTTCTGCCTTAAGATTTGTGTTGAGAAGTCTACTCTAATTTTAATGGGTTTTTCTGTACAACTGATCCATTGTTTTTCTCCAATCACTTTTAAGATTCTGTTCTTATGTTGGACTTCCTGGATTTTGACTATCATGCATCATGGATGTTCTTTTCTGATTGTGACTAGTTTGAGATCTATATGCCTTGCTTATCTTAATGTTATATTTCTTTCCCTTATTTAGAAAGTTCACTGAGATTATTTCAGTAAACAGTTTTTATGCCATTTATCTTGCCTGCTGATTTTTCACTAATTGTAATTAATCTTAGCCTTATTTTGTCATCTAGGAGTTCTTAGGTCCATTTTTCATGTTCTCTTTTCTTTTTAAAATACCTTTCATTAGCTGGTCACCAGCAACAGCCCTGTCTTGTAGTTCTGACACTCTGTCCTCACATTGGTCACTTCTGCTGCACATATTCTCAATATAGAATTTTTAATCTTCTGAATTTCTGTTTGGGCCTTTTCATTCACTCTAATTCTTTTCTATGGTGGTCATTCATGTTTTTGCATTGTTTTCTTTGGCTCTGATAGCTTTTTGTTAATATCTTCTGTAGAATGCTGATCATTTCATTTGGCATAGTATGTTATTACTTATATCCTCTGTGAGCTTGCCAAATGTCTTAGTGATCCATTTTGTTATCACTCCAAGTATCATTTTGAATAAATCAGGTGTGTGGCTTTTGGTTTCCTTCCCTTTGATGCCTCATCAATCAACTTTTGGGAGTTGGGAATTTACGAAGGCATCTCATTGGCTTCTCTTCTCATATTTGTACTGTTTGTTTGTTTGTTTTTGTGCTGATCCTTGCAGGCTGATTGTAGTGGAAAGCTTTGTTTCTACTATGGAGACCTCTATAGTTGATGTTTACTTTTCAGTGGCGTCCTCTGGGCATGGCTAACTGCTGGCCTTTGCCTCTGCCCCTGGATCTAACCATCTTCATTTAATTAGGATGAGAGTGTGTAGTACATTTGGCACAGTACCCAACTCTCCAGAAATGGGCCACAGCATTGTTAATCACCCCAAGGAAATCCAGATATTTGCATCCCAAGAGGACAATTAACAGCAACAGCTATGTCATCTTGGTTAAAGTAATAAAATCAACATAAATTATAGCCTCAAATACAAACTGTGTATTGACAAACCCCAATGACCAATCATGTACCACCCTCAGCCACAGAAAGGAAATCTGTAATTCCGGTATGAACACTGAAACAAAGCAAATATCAACCTAGTATTGACTGACACTAAATATCTACTAAATGGAACAACTTTACCTCTACAACAATGGAACAATATTCAATAGCAGTAGCATAAAGCTTAAGTATCTGTTATGGATTAAAAACTGGTGGTCAACTTAACACCAGCTGAATTAAATCAGCATGGTGCTGAGTGTAGATGGCCCACCTGAGGAAAGTTGCCAGCATAAAAAGAGACATGGAGAGGAAGAGTGAGGCATTGTGGGTTCTTCTGAGTTTCATTGTTTGGAGCCATTGGTTCTCCTGGGGGAGCTTGTCATGCTGGCTCCCCTGATATGAATTCAGTCATTATCATCAGGGGATCTCAGGACCTTGTCACTGAGAATGGCTGTGGTTCACTTTGAGAGAGCTCTGCTCCTTACATTGAGCATTGCTTCCTGGCTCCAAGGGGGAAGATGTTTGCTGTTTAATCTCCAGGAGAGCTTGTCATGCTGGCCTCCTGACATGTACTCGACTGTTCCCATCATTGGAGAAGCTTGGGACATAATTGTTGCTGAGGATGGCTGTGGTACTTTTCAGGGGAGCCCTGGTCCTTATTTTGAGCATTGCTTCTTGGCTCCACTGTAGAACTCTCAACCTACTAATACAAATCCTTCATCCTGCTGGCATAGACTTTCTAGCTTCCACCTCTGACCTTTGGGCCTTCCCAGTGCAGATCCATGAAATAGACTTGCATGAGTCGATTTCACAGGCTCTGGGCCTCCAGTTGGACTCCTGGGAGGCATTGTCATGTGCTCTAGGACTTCAACTAGACTCATGCAGGGCATTACTGTGGGATCCAGGCTCTCAGCTAGATTTTCTAGGTCTTTGGTGTTGTGGACAGATTTCCTGCACTTTCTTGTTTTAACTCTGGGTGACCATCATATAATATTATAAATTCAATTTCCTTTATACAGTTGTTTTCCTTGCAGCCTCTGACTACAACAGTAGCTATCTAGAGATTCATATAGGTTGGTAATTATACTAGCATAGGAAGAGGGGTTGAGAAGCCAGAGAATAAAATAAAGCAAAATTTGAGAAATTGATCGCCGGAATATGAGAAGCAGGAGAGAAAAGTGAGGTTGCAGAGAAGTAAAGGGAAATGAAATGTTAGTGAACAGTTGCAGTAAACAATGAACAATAAAGAAAGATAAAAGATAAACAGAGAACGAAATATAGGAAATAAAACAAAGATAGGAATAAAGAGGGAAGCCTGCCGCCATGAGCCTGGAGGAGAAAAAACCACACCCCAAGGCTCCAACGCCATTGGGGGAACACAGGTGAGCTGCTGCCCTGCACCTCTCCGCCACCCTGGGAACCTTGGTTGGAGAAGCCCAGGTGCCTGGCCTAATCCCCTGCCCTGTGGGATGGACAGCCAGTGCAGGAAGCACCCAGGACTCAGCAACTGACTGATTCAGAGGAACACAGGAAAATATCAAGACAAAGGAGCAAGGTGCAGTCTCAGACCACCAGCCCACCCACAGCAAGTCCAGAAGACATAGACACAAAAGAAATTAGAAGCCACACACCTGAAATTTCTGAAATGATAGCAACTGAAGTAAAGAAACAACTTAGTGCTTATATTGTTCGATTAACTTTGCATTCCTATATCTGGCAGTCTAAGCAACTATTTAGAGGATAACAATGTGCAATATAGTAACTATTGTTGATTTCCTACTGTCTTGGTTTTGAAATCTGAGATCATTTTCATTGTTTTGTTTTATTTTATTCTCTTTAAAATTAAAAAAAAGAATGGAGAGGGAAAAGTTGAAAGGGAAAAAAAGAAAAGGAAGGGAAAAAAAACTGAAACAGGAAAAAAAAAAGAACAAAAAACCCAAAAGCCCCCAAAAACTTGATGAGAGAAACATAAAAGTAATAAAAAATAGAAAAAAATTTTAAAAATTGAGCCCGGTGTAGTGACACACACTTGTAATCCCAGCACTTGAGAGGCTGAGGCAGGAGGATCACTGTGAGTTTGAGACCAGCCTGGGCTACATAGTTAGTTCAAGGCTACCCTGAACAGCATAGGGAAATGTTGTCCAAAAAAAAAAATGAACCAAAGAAAATATTCCTGTGTTTCTGAGTGAGTAGTTTCTTTTCAAGATTGGCAGGCTTGAGATCTAGCAAGTCATGATTCTCTCTGACTAGCTTTAGGGGCCATGGTTTTTTAGTTGCCTGCCCTGACCAGAGGCCCCTCTGTCCATTTACCCCAGATTGTGGTTATCACCCAGGCCTAGGTGTATGCTTGATTCCGCTGGTATCTGGGAAACAGTCAGCCCTCTGCTGGATGTAGGCTGCAGAGGGCAGAGTCTTCTGTTGAACTACAGGACTTAGTGTTGACAATCCTGGGGGTTGGTTGTCCTCCTTCTCTCCCCAGATGTTGTCCTCATCCAAGTGCAGGTCATTAGATTAGTCCTCATCCCTGCTGCCCCATGCCGAGGCAGAGCAAAATGTACAGCTGGCTTAGAGTTGGTGGATGGTGTCACCTTTGCACAGTATGTTTGCTGTGGTGTCGTCATGCTCACATCTGCTGCCCAGGTCAGGGGAAGGGGCCACAGGCTGGGGAAGGGCACAGGCCTACTTGCTCACATCCTTCTTTGCATCAGGGGAGGGCCTCCATGGGTCCAGGGTGGGGCTTCCTGCTCTTGTCCTTGCTCACAGTATGGGAGGGGCACCACATTCAAGAATGTTTGAATGGCAACTCTGGGCAACAAAGGCAAGGCAGGAGGCATCACAATCCCTGACTTGAAAATTATACCACAAAGCTATGTTGTGAAATCAGCATGCTACTGGCAAAAAAAAAAACCAAAAAAACAGACTTGAAGATCAATGGAATAGATTAGAAGATAGAGCTACAACTACAAACACACTCAGCACCTTATCTTCAACAAAGGAGCCAAACAAGTTCACTGGTAGAAAAATAGCCTCTTCAATAAGTGGTGCTAGAAAAACTGGCTTTCCATATGCCAAAAACTAAAACTAGACCCATATCTATCATCCTGCACTAAACTAAAAGTCAAAATGGATCAAAGATCCAAATATTAAAACAGAAACACTAAATCTGCTGGAAGATAAAGTAGGTAGAAATCTTGAAGATATACGTGTAGGTAGAGAGTTCATGAACAAAAATCAAACTGCATGAGAAATACTTCCCAGAATCAACAAATGGAATCTTATCTTATTAAAAAGTCAAACGAAATCTCCAACAGAGTGGAAAGAAAACCCATGAATTGGGAAAAAAGTCTTAGCCAACTTTTTCTCAGACAAAGGACTTCTATCTAGAACACATAAAGAATTTTAAAAGATCAGGACCCCAAAATTCAAAGACCCAATCCAAAAATGAGCATCTGAGATGAATACACACTTCTCAGATGAAGAAATACAAATGGCAAATAAATATATGAAAAAATGTTCAGCATCAATGGTCATTAGAGAAATGCAAATTAAAATAATGCTGAGATTCCATTTCACTCTGGAAAGAATGGCCAACAGCAAGAAATCAACCAATAACAAATGCTGGAGGGGATGTGAGGAAAAGGGAACACTGCTCTACTGTTGGTGGGAGTGTAGGCTGGTACAACCCCTGTGAAAATCAGTGTGGAGATTCCTCAAAAAGCTAGGATTAGAGGTACCAATTGAGCCAGCTATTCTGCTTCTGGACATTTTCCCAGAAGAATTGAAAACATCATACCACAGTGATATATGTACACCCATGTTTATAGCAGCACAATTTGTAGTAGCCAAATCTTAAAAACAACCCAAATGCCCATCAACCAAGGAATGCATAAAAAAGATACGGTATTTTTGTACAATGGAGTACTACTCAGCTATAATTAAGGATCACATCAAGGCTTTTATAGGTAAATGGATGAGACCTGAGACAATACTCACAAATAAAGTAAATCAGACTCACATGTGTAAATACCATCTTGTCTCCCTAGTATAAAAAACCAAAAGAGTAAATAAGATCCAAAATCTACAATAGACACTGTAAAAGGGTAAGAAACTGCTCAAAGGGGAAAAATAACTGGGATAGGGGAAAGGAGAAAAGAAGGAAAGGAAAAGGAAAAAGATATGAATTTGTTTGTATATACATAAAATAACTAAGATGATTATACTACTAATTCTATTCTTGGAAAAGAACAGTTAATACTCATACAATTAAATCAATTTTACATGTCTATGTCTGGTATTCTGAACGACTCTTTTGAAGATAACAATATGCAATATTACAACAATTGTTAAATTCCTACCATCTTATTTTGAAAGCCTATATTGTTACTGTCTTGGGATTTTTGTTGTTCTTGTAGTTGTTGTTTGTATGTCTCTTCTTTTTTGGTTTTCTTTTCTGTGTTTTTTTTTTCTCTTTAAAATAAAATTTTAAAGACAAGGATGTTTGAATGTTTAATCAGCCTTGTGTAAATACAGTAAAGTCCTTGTTAAGGTTTCCATCTAGATGTCTCCCTCAAAGCTCATGCGCTCATAGCTGGGACTTTGGAGAGGTGATTGTGATCGGGTCATGGAAGCATGATAGTTGCTAGTAGGTTGACCCACTGATACGTTTATGGCTAAATGTGATGTTGGGAGGTGAAGCCTGGTGGGAGGAAGTGGTCAGTGGGGGTGTGGCCTGGAAGAGTCTGTCTCCCTCTGCTTCCCTTGATCTCTCTCTGCTCCCTTCCACCACACCATCAGCTGCTTCTTCATCATGCCCCTCTGCCATGCCACCCTGCCTTGGAGCCAAACAACTATGGCATGAAACCTCTATAAAGAGGTGAACCAGAATAAACCTTTTCTCCTTTAGTGGGTGTCAGGTATTGTGTCCCAGTGATAAGAAGACAATCTCATTTGGTTATGATACATAATTCTTATAGATTACTGGATTCAATTTGTCAATATTTTTGAGGATTTTTGACCTATACTCATGAGAGATATTATGTTTTTCTTTTTTTATAATACCTTTGTTGTGATATGGTATTATGGTAATTCTGGCCTCTAAGATGAGTTAGGAAATATTCCCTCTGCTTTTCTACTCTAAAGAAGATTGTAAAGAATTGGCATTGTTTCTTCCTTAAATGTTTAATTTGATTGTCTAGTAAACTCATCTAGGCCCGGTATTTTTCATTTTAAAAAGTTATTTATTGATTGTTCCTTGATACAGGCCCATTCCAATTGCCTGTTTCTTCCTATATAAGTCAATCCCTTTCTGCTCTTGGGTTAGTATTTAGAGCTGATCCACCCTCCGACAGACGATACTACTTATGCGTGCTCTAGCTGTAGAAGTCAGGTAGAGCCCTGGACTCAGGTGAGTGGAACAGGCAGAGGTGATGTGTGTCGCTTGTGAGGCGGCTTTAAGAACTAGCATCATTCCTTAGAACAGCTCATCCTCTACCTGAGAACTGGCAGGTAGCACCCTGGTCAACCCACACACAGGCTGTGACTCATTCTTGAGCCAGCCACTGCGGATAAAAGGAAGAAACGTACTGAGAGCTTAACCCAACCAAAGGGCCAGCCCCAAATCTAGGACTGGGGTAAGTCCATGCAAATCTTGTGGTTAAGAATGCAAAGCTAGCTGGGTGTGTTGGCACACACCTGTAAACCCTGTACTCAGATGACTGAGGCAGGAGGATTGCTGCCAATTTGAGGCCAGCCTGGGCTACATAGTGAGACCCTGTCTCAAAAAAAAAGAATGGCAGAGATGTGTCCCCCAAAATTAAGCAGGAACTGTTGACAGAAGAGGATGAGTGAAATCTAGCGTGGCAACTAAAAAATATCTACCCGACCACCAAAACTCCTGACTTGATAGCACAGGAGAGAACCTGTCATTTGAGGTGCTTATCCAAACAGCACACACAACTTGGGAACAGTTAAGGAGTAAACTTACCTAGTTCTAACTATTGTCATAAATTAATCAAAATTAATCAGGGCTGTTAGTTGACAACAACAAAAACCAACTATGGATGAAAAAGTGGGGAAAAAAGAGCTTTTTAAAAATACATTGAGGTAAGATAGAAGAAATTAAAAAAATGGGTAGAAGACAAAAAATCATAACTAAAAATTGTACTTTAAGAAGACTGCAACTGTAATGCTAAGATTCCATCTCACTCCAGAAAGAATAACTACCATCAAGAGATCAACCAGTAACAAACGCTGGAGGGGCCGTGGGGAAAAAGGAACTCTTATTCACTGTTAGTGGGAGTGTAGACTGATGCAACCACTGTGGAAATCAGTGTGGAGATTCCTCAAAAAACTAGGACTAGAGGTTCCATTTGACCCAATTATTCCCCTTCTTAGTATCTTGCAAAGAATTAAAAGCATCAAAGGGCTGGGGATCTAGCTCAGCAGCCTAAGTGCCTGCCTGGCAAGCACAAGGTTGTGAGTTCAATCCCCGGTGCTGCAAAAAAAAAAAAAAAAAAAAAAAAGAATTAAAAGCATCATACCACAGTAATATATGCACACCCATGTTTATAGCAGCACTGTTTATAATAGCTAAATCTTGGAAACAACCCAAGTGCCCATCAGCTGGTGAATGGATAAAGAAAATGTGGTTCTTTTACATGATAGAGTATTACTCTGCCATAAAGAAGGATAAGCTTGAGACATTTCTAGGTAAATGGACTCACCTTGAGATCATACTCTTAAGTGAAATAAATCAGACACACATGTGTAAATAGTGCATTGTTTATTTGGTGTGAGAAACCAAAAGTGTAAATAAGGACCAAAGTGTATATTAGATATTGTAAAATAGGAGAAAATGTTCAAATGGGGAGGGCAAGAAAGGAAGGGGGAAGGGAAAAGGAAAGAAGGGGA
>RJWT010026205.1:0-15890 GCA_004365215.1 Cuniculus paca | reverse complement strand
GTTTGAATCCATTTGGGGGAAGCAGAGAACAAAAACTGAAAAGTGACTGTATTCAATTTAATTGAAGAGGTATTTTAAACACATGGAACCAATTATTTAAGTGGAAATTAAAAAATTTTTTTATCATATAATGTATAGTATTCAGCAGTCTCATATGAGACATAATGTGATTATTTCCTAACATGTAAGATAATTTTAGATCCTTTATATCAGCTACTTGAGTTTTCTAATTTCTTTTTTATTAGTGTATCTTTGTGATGCATTATAATTACATTCATCTTGGAGAATTGATAGTACTGTTTATATACATCATCTCTTAATCTTTACTGCTTCCCCCGTGTCATAATTTTCTCTGCCATCAGAAGAAAGTGAAAGTACAAAGTAATTTAGGGTTCTATCTCAGGAGATCTAGTTCTTGTGGGTTGGGGTTAGGTTCTTGTGGTCCTTGGGGAGGGTCCAAAAGTTTGGGGCTGGGATTGGGAATCATGAATACCTGAGGCACAGACATGCAGAGGCATGACCAGCATTTAGTTTTGTCAAAGGCATTAAAATGACTTTTCTTGCCCTATGATAACTTTTAGGACTGATTTCTGGTTTGCCAATCCTGCACTAGAAGTGTGACAATTTAGAACAGATCAACCAAAATGTGTACTGATTATTCCAAGTTAGGAAAAAACATTCTTGCTGAGAGTTAGTGAGTTTTTCTCTGCTCATTCCAAGAATCTGTATTTCTGGCTGGAAGAGACACTATATGTGAGACTATATTCTACACTATATTCCTACAGCCCAGATGGATTTCCTAAGGCGGGGTTTCTTCCTATTATCTAACTTTAGTGGAAAAAATACATTATGAAACCTAAAGTCAAAGATTTATTTTTATATTCTTTCTCCCTGTAAGTAAAAGAATGAAAGAGGAAACAAAGAGAGTTGTACAGAAAACTAGAGTTTCCTTTCTAAGTAGGTTTGGCAGTAAGATGGAACAAAATCAGCATGTCTTAGCCAAGATAAATCTGCACAGTGGAGCTATCAGATATGAGGTAATCGCTGTTCCTGTGGGTATCAGACATTCCTATAAAAACCAAGGAGCTAAAATTTGGTCCTGCACCCTTCCACCAAACTCCACCAAGCAATAATTGCAACCCACATTTTAAATCATTACTGCAAGCCAAGTGTAATTCTTAGCAAAGACAATTAAATCTTTTACCAGGGATCTGAACAGTTTCGACCCTGAGAGGCATTTCAGTGGCCTAGAATCCAAGTCTCATTTCAGTGTGAAGAGGAGACAGTTACTGTTTCTTCCTCCCTCCAGTCTTTCCTTCTTTTCTATCCTTTCTTTCCTTCCCTCTCCTTTCTTCCTCTCCCCTGCCGTCCCTCTTTTGTAGTACTGAGCATTAAACCCAGGATCCTCTCACTGAGCTACATCCTGAGCCCAGAATCATGTATTTATTTTTTTATGTTGAGACAAGGTCTTGACAAGTCACCTAGGCTGGGCTCAAACTTTCAATCCTCCTGCTACAGCTTCTCTGAGTTCTGGAATTATAGGTGTGTGTCACCATGCCTGGCCAGAATTTTCTAGTAGAATTTTTCTGGAAGTTTGTTTTAGACTAGATTTGGGGTTTTAGTGTAATGCATGTCAATTTAATCTGTGTTTGGAACTTATTTTTGTTGAGGAAATGGAGACTAGGAATAGAAATACCTTCTTCCATGGAAAAATAGTAACATGGGTCCAATGAGTATCTTCTTCTGTTCCTCAAAGTACTGTATGTATCCAGGTTAACAATTTATGTGACGACTCCATTTAAGTTTATGCTGTTTTTCCATCTTTTCTGTATGGTTTTGTAATTTTTTGTTTTCACTGTTTCCTGAACACTATTATACATTCTAGACATTCTACTGGTAGAACCATCTGCCTTCAGAATGGTCATGTTCCTTGGGGAAAGAGGGCCACACGTTTCATGTAGATTTTTGTTCTTTTAATGAGTTCTTGTCCCTTAGTTTTAAATTTTTTATTCAGCTTTAATTCATCTGTTTAAAAATCTTGGTTATACATCTGCAGCAGACAGAACTTGACTTTTACGCCTCTGGCTCGGTTATCCACCAAAGTAGAGTCTCAAAAACAAAATATCTTTGTGATTGAAGAGTCAAGGGTGACCAGGAAGGGGAAGTGAGGAATAAAGGAAAGAAGGAGAAACAGAGAAATAATTGGAAGGCCCGTTTCGGAGAAAAGGTCAGCAGGGAAGCCTCCGGGCACCGTGCTTTGGTGGCGATGGCCCCGCGTGCCCTCCGAGGGCCAGCAGGGAGGGGACACCATGGCACCACTCAGGTTTCCAGACTTGAGTTTCGGTCCATCTTATTTCGGGTTTAGATTTTCTCCAGAGAAATAAAATCGCCCTTCATTCTGTGTTTTGGCAAAAAGCAACTTCATTAACTTCGCTCGGCGCTTTCAGCTTTATTCCTCTTCAGAACTCTGCTTAGCACGGCGGGGGCGCTCGGTGATGGAGGCAAGCTTTAAAGTAAGGCTAAGCAGAGGGGTGGAAAGAAAAGCAGGCTTTCAAACTTCAGGTCTTTCCCACATTTTATCAAAGACCTAGGTGTTTAACATACCTAAAGAGAAGAAAAGCAAATTTTTTTTTTTGCAAAGAAAAGTATAATCATTCTCTCATCTAGTAATTGTATTTTTATTGATTTGAAACAAGTTTGATGGTGCAGAAAACGCCTATTATAGCTAAAGGGATATTTCATGAAGTTTGCATGGTACGCAGAATTGAAAATTAATACACACACCCAAATTTTTTTTTTTGCAGAAAATACTGCAAATAGCCAAGTAAAATACTTTCGTAAATGAAAAGTAGAATGAGTTTGACACACGATGCATTTTAAAGGCCGTAGAATAGCAATGGTATTGTGTTGGGAGTAAGTAAAGAGAAGAATTTTTTTAATATATGCTCTGAATTTAAAACAGTTGTCATAACTCTTCAATTATTTCATCTCTGCCTCTGTCCTTCGCAAATAAAATCTCATTACTCATTTTATACCCCAGGCTCATCTGAAATTTAATTTAAGGAAAGACTCGCAGACCTCGGACCTCAGATAGTCATGTTAGCTGTTGCCACTTAAACCTGAATCTGTGTCACTGTCCCGTTGAGGAAGTCCCTCACCACGAGTCCTGTGGGTGCTCGATGTGAGGAGACACAGCAGTGGGAGAAGTGACATGCAGGGTGACACACAAGTTGAGTGAAAAACATTGAACACACTCGTGCAGTCACACGCTCTGGTTATGAAGCCCCACACCTAGGACGCTGGGCTGTCATTTAGAATTCAGTATTATTTTTACCTCACCCACCTTTGTTATCTTGCACAGACCCAGAAAAGGTGTTTTTCATGTAATTATTCATTGCCATGAGGGCAACACTTTAAAGTAGAAAAGAAAGAAACAGAGAGTCCTTGGGGCTCAGCAACTCAAAGCTCCAAGTTTTTTCCAGTTGTGCTCAGTTATTGCAATAGATAAAGCTCATCAGGTATCTAGACCAGCTCTGCATCCATTACTGAGGTGAAATAATAATGTTGCTACCGTAGAAAGCAGAAGCTATTTCTGGTCACATATACACTTCCTTGTTCAGAGTGGGAAGTCAGTGGTACCATTTAAGACATAAAGGTAACTGATGGGAACGTCTCAAAACAATAAAATCCTTTTCAGTTGTTTGAATGCAGTGCCCAAGAAAGAAACACAGATAAGCGGTGCTTTTGAAAACACAACCCTTATATCAATATGCACACATTTGCAAACATTGCTATGAAGAGAAGGCAACTTCTAGATGAGGGTGTAGAGGAGAACGCGACTATATGGCACAAATGAAAAGCACACCTAAGCAAAGTAGTTCTGAGAGATTTTATTTGCGAGATTTCATTTGAGAGGTTGCATATAAAGTGATGAGCACAGGTATATCAGATAAAAATGGCATTTTGGGGGGGTATCTCAACGTTTTAACCCAAATATATGACCAAGGAAGGTGTTTTATAGTGGGAAAGATGAGGAAAAAGGCTAAAAAGTTTACTGTACTATGATCACAACCAAATAGTGTGTGTGCATGTAAATTCTGGAAGAAAATGTGTTCGATTAGCTTGAGATTGGGAACTTTTTCTTTATTTTTACTTCCATTACTGTTGTTACAGTTAAAGGGCCGGAGATGTAGCTCAGCAGCACAAGCACCTGCCTGGCAAGCGCGAGGTCATGAATTTGAGCTCTGGTACCAAAAAAAAAAGTTACTACAGTTAATAATATGACGGATTTCTTACACTGAGGGTGTATTACACGTTTAGCAATTTAGGATAACTAGACCAAAATTCCTCAAAGATACTTCATTTTCAAAACCAGGTATTTATTACATAAAGACTTTGAGACACAGCCATTTTCTGCTTGGAGTTCAAAGTCTTTAACATGAAAATGATTTCAGCGCTGTGGCCCAACCCAGACTGCTGGGTCATCCCAAGTAGATCACCACAGTGCTCTTCCTGTCACCTTTGACTATCAAGTAGTTATCCTCGCTCTCTGTTTTTACAGCAATACGAGAACTGGAGACCCAACCAGCCAGATAGTTTCTTTTCTGCTGGTGAAGACTGCGTGGTCATCATTTGGCACGAAAACGGCCAGTGGAACGACGTTCCCTGCAACTACCATCTCACCTATACCTGCAAGAAAGGCACAGGTAACCATCCCCCACCGCCGCCACGCGCTTATCCCAGCAGGATGCGGGGATATCGGACTCATTCCTTGAGACCCTGTCTCATGTGTGCCATTTCTCAGTGCTTTGGAATATGCCACGCTTTCAGCACAATTCAAAAAATAGTTCTCAGTACCATTCTCACCTCAGAGTTCAGGTACTTAAGAGAACAGCGTGGCATTGATGTAAGAAATTTGCTTGGTAGTATCTTCAAGATAAACAACTGCTGCCTTGAGGGCCTATCGATTTCTTTATTTTAATGAGAGAAATGTTAAAGATTGGGGACAACAGTTAAAGATTGGGGTATGTCTTAAAATAACCTAGGTTATGGAGGTTTTTTTATATATAAGAAAGTCTAACATCATTTGGCCATGCTCAAGTTTGTCAGTGGATTGTAGTATGCAGTTGAGAACCACTTCTCAGCAGGGTCTGCTGTCTCTAGCTCTTTCGTCCTCATTCATTCCGTCTTGTCTTGTATATGCTGCTTGATCTCTGTCAGCATCTCAGGTTTTTGATCATTCCCCGTATTTTATAAACTATGGACTAAAGTGTCTGTAGTTGAATACCTTCAAGATATAATAAACCCCATGGAAAAGTCCATACTGAGAGTTAAACATTAACTATAACAAAAAAATCATAAAAGCTGATGTTTAAACATGTGTTATGTTTAATTTCTATAGACGCTCTTAACAAACAGAAATCCCATGCCCATTTTTAAGACCAGTCTTGGTAGTAGTATCAGAAGTCTGAGCCCCAGGCTGAGACTAACTCACCTCAAGTAAGAGGATGGAGGATGAATGCAAGATGGAAAATCCGCTTGAGCTGTCTTTCAATGTAAAAATGATAAAACTGAAGATGCATGCTCCATACGTATTTTAAGAAAGATTCAGACATCAACAATAAATTTCATTAGAAGACAGAGAACACAAAGGTGCCCAGAGTCATCGTCTCAGATGACACTTAGTAATTTCTGCTGACCTTCTACTGCTCCCTCCCTCGAGGTAGAACCCTCCCAAAGCAGTCCTGGCTCTGTGCTTCTCTGTGTGTCACGAACTCCTAAAAATAACAGATCAAGCATTTGTTGCTTTCCATTTGCCACTGCAAAGAGTTGAGTGTTTAATTACCTGTTTATCTTCGTCCAAAAGTCACGTTTGCCTCTGTGCTTCTCCACATGGTTGCTGGGGTCATGCCTTTTCATTTTATGGTCTAAAAACTTACATTTCCTATGTTAGTTTCCGCTGTAACAGGGTTTCTCAGCAGCAGGGCTGTTGACATTTTGAAAGAAACAACACTTTTGTTTGCTTTTTAGTGGTACTTGGGATTGAACCCATGACCTTCACACTGAGCTAAATCTCCAGAGATTTTTGCTTTTTAAACTTTTAATTTTTGAGACAAGGTCTCACGAGGTCACTAAGTTGCCCAGGCTGGGCTTGAACTTGTGCTCCTCCTGTCTCAGCCTCTCAGAGTGCTAAATTACAGGTGTGCACCTCCATGCCTGGCTCGGACATTTCTTTACCATGTAGCGTGCTGGAGAATCTCGAACTCACCCCCCACTTCTGTGTACAGAACGCCAGTAGCAACACTCCAGCCCTCACCCCTGTGCACTGTGACAAGGCCACCCAAGCGTCTAGGCTCGGCCACTATCTCCGGCAAGGGGATGAGCTGAGGCGCTGTGAAATTCCTCAGGTTGAGGAGTCCTGCTCTGCAGCCAGAAAAGATTCACAAGAACATCATTGCATGCTCCGTTTCCCAGTGAGGAGTGGCTTTTATAAAGTGTTGGCTCTAGCCCACTTGGGAGGAAAATTATTCTTATTTTCTCTCCCCACTGCCTGATTTTTTATTTATGTGTAGTAAATAAATAGGAAGACTATACAATTTATGTATTTATGCATCATCTATTATTTCCTAATCAATGCTCTGGAGAGTTAGTTTTATAAATGTTCATAGATTTTTTTTATAAAAGATAATCTTTACTCTTCATCATGTTAGGCCTTTAAACCTACTGATGCAAGTAGTTCTACTTTTAACTATTAAATAATTACAAAAGATAATATGTGGAAAAATTGTATTTTTAAAAGAAGAATGCCACATTACCCACTGTTCCCATATCTTTGGACTGCCCTGTGGGCTCTTTCTGATACCATTTATTTACTCCACAATTCTCGTGAGAGATAATGACCTTATGTCCTTGCTTTTCCCTTTAGTACTAATGTATATTCTTGCATCCCCAAACAACAAATTGTTTAATGTTGCAAATGTTTGAACTGTATGTAAGTGGAGTAACACTTGCGTACTCTCTACCTCATTCAGCATTACCTTTGTGAGCTGTCTCTGTGCTGATACTTGTAGCTACATGTTTTGTCTTTTTGCTGCTGGTACAATACTTCACTGTTGGGCTGTACAACCTTTTACTTACCAGTTCTCCTGTCAGTGGACATTTGGATTATAGACAGTGTCTTTACTATCATAAGCAATCTTGCCTGAATATTCTTCAGCCTGCTCTTGGTAGGTGTTTGTGAGACTTTGTAGGCCACATGGCTAGGAGTGAAGTTGCAGAGTCCCTTAGGATATATGCACCATCAAATTTACTAGAAAATGCCAAATTACTTTCCAAAAACAGTTGCACCAGTTGACACACCCATCAGCCATGTGGGTGTGTCATCTCTCCAACTTTTGATATTGTAGGACTTGGACATTTCTGCCAATCTGATGGGTATAAAATGTTGTATGTTGTAACTTAATTTGCATTTTCTTGAATATTTTGTCTTATATTTATAGGACATGTAAAGACCTTTTGTTTTTGGTAGTTTCTCTTGCTTATCTTTGAAATTTGCTTATATATCTTTTACATATTGATTTGCAAGAGTTTTAGAAATATGACTATAATTCCTTAGCAATTATGTACATATGTTGCAGATACATTCTCCCACTTTTCAGTGTGACTGAGCCGTACTGTGTGGAATTTTTTGATGAATAGAATTCTTAATTTTATTGAATATTCCTTTATGGCTTAAACTTCCATGTATCTTAAGAAATCTATAATACCTAAAGTCATAAAGTGGCCTATCCTTTATAAGTACTTTATAATTTTGCTTTTAAATTTATATGCTTACACCATCTGTAATTGAATTTCTGTGTATTCTCTGAGGTACCAAATTGTCCAACTTTTAATTCTACCTCCTGCTTGCGTTGCCGTGTTATTCTTGTCAACTATCAAGCAAGTATGTGTGAATCTATTTCTGGTCTGTTTTCCTGTCATTGCCTCTACCACATTCACTGAATCATTTTAGGATTTTTAGTCTTCATATATAAATAGTTTTAGAAAAAATACAATTGTTTTCTCACAATTATTAAATACAAGTTCTATTTTGTCAGTACAGTGCAAACTCACATAAATTGGATTCGAATGGACCATTTTTAGCTAACTTATATGACTTTGGTCTCATTCCATTTGATACTAATACAAAGAAGGAGTGATGGGAAAATATGGTGAATGCTTAAATTAAAAATTATTATAATAAAGAAACGTTGCCATTAATGTGCCTCAAAATCCTTCCTCTTAGTTCAAACACTTTTACCTCATCATTTTTGCCACTTTCTGAAGCAGTTTTGGATGTTCTCTTTCATGAGGGTCTTTATGAAGCGCGCCCAAAAATATAGTGAATAGTGCTGCTGGGTGCCATTCAACAGAAAGCCAGGCTGGTGATGTGTCCTCATCTGCCTTATTCACCAGACCTGGCATTGTGTGACTTCTGACTCTTTCCTAAAGTGAAAATGAGCAGAAAAATTAAATGTTTTGAATTGATGGAGGACTGAGGTGGCCCCAGCAGTGCAACAAAAGACATTCTTGGAAGATGACTTCCAGAACTGCTTCTGAAAGTGCAAGAGTGATGGGATGAGTGTCTTGGAAGGGAGAGGATACTGAAGGGGATGAGTGGCAGTGTGTCTCTTACTATAATACAGATACATTCAATTTAAGAACACTGTGTTTTTGCTCACAGCACAATAAAAGTAGTTTGCAGTATTTATATCAGGATCAAGCAAAAGAAAATTAGGGGAATGAAATAGTTGAGTGAAACCCAAATTTGTCTTCATAAAAGAATATGTTTGTGGACAGCCTTCTGAAAATGAAAGGACATTAATAATTACAAACTGTTGGAATTAAGATTTTGACATGTAGACATTTTGGTACCAAGTTTTTTGGTAACTTTTCTCCCACTGAAGTTTTTCATTATTTTGTGAGATGATATGTCATGTTCTTCTGGTAGAATGGTGTCAGAATACTTAAACTATGAGTAGAAAATTATAGAGATTTATTTATATTCAAGCGATTACATTTCCATTGGAAATATATAGCAAAACACAATAATTTTTAAATGCTTTTTAAAATATGATTTAAAATAACTGCACTAATGTTGCATAAAACGATGTTAATACAAATTCGGGTGAAATAATTTTCCCAGTTCCTTGAATTTTAAAATAGAGAAGTTTCTTTGATTTCTACCTCTATTATTATTATTATTTACTGCTAAGTTTGTGATTAATTGGAATTTTTCACTGCACTGCAAAAATGGTAGCTAAGCAGGCCAAGCTTCATGCATACTTACTCTTCTCAAGCATTTAAATTTGCATTGATGAAGATACTAACAAAACTGATGTGTGAATATGATTCATTCTCTTCTTCTGTCTCAGACATAAGATGGAAAAGAGCAAAAAAAGCACAAGTGCATCTGACAGTGTTTTATTTATATTTGGGGATGTGTGTCAGTCTGTCAGAACAGTGATATTATTATAGATTGCAAGTTTTTACAGGGAAGTGATGGTAATAGTTAATTGTTACAACTCCATTTTCATCCCACATGAAAGAAGAGGATGAATAAAAATTGGGGAATGGCAGTGAGGACAAAACCAGTAGACCACTCGTTGGTGTGAGATAGGTGCTTTTTAATTCAGAGAATTCAAGAAAATTAGCCCTGCCAGAAAGCTATATGACTGTATGACTATTTAGTGCTATGATTTTTTAATAAAATACAATTCAAGCATGCATTATCTGAGATTTGAATGAGGCCCAGAACTTCCACTGAAGTTTTCCTTGAACTATTTCTTAAATTTGGATGATGGCTTTTATAATGGTACATGGGGTTTGGAGACAGACAGACACAGATAGAGATAGATAGAGACAGAGAGAATTGATTGAAATTGCTACATTATTTGGAAGTAACTCAATTTGCTTTCTCTCAGTTGCTTGCGGCCAGCCCCCTGTTGTAGAAAATGCCAAGACCTTTGGAAAGATGAAGCCTCATTATGAGATCAACTCCTTGATTAGATACCATTGCAAAGATGGTTTCATTCAGCGCCACCTTCCAACTATCCGGTGCCTAGGGAATGGAAGATGGGCTATGCCTAAAATTACCTGCATGAACCGTAAGTGGTCCTTTAGAAAGAATGGACAACCGTGCTATAACCACTACTAGCCACCCTCATTTTGCGGCTTTGGTAGCAAGAGTTTAGGGTATGGAGCAAGTAATGTTGTTGTGTTTTCTTTCTTTCCTTCCATGTAGCATCTGCATACCAAAGGACTTATTCTAAGAAATACTTTAAAAATTCCTCATCAGCAAAGGACAATTCAGTAAACACATCCAAACACGATCATCGTTGGAGCCGAAGGTGGCAGGAGTCCAGGCGTTGATTCCTCAAATGGCAAACATAGGTTTTCATCATTTCAGCCAAAGTCCTAACTTCCTGTGCCTTTCCTACCACCTTGAGAAGTGTTAATCAGTTGGTTTCGATTTCTGGACCACCGTCCGGTCATTTTGGGTTGCTGTGCTCCCAAAACATTTTAAATGAAAGTATTGGCATCCGAAAGGAAAGCAAATGAAACAAAAGAAAATGAGGGCAGAAGGTCACCATTTCCAGCCGGTCTCATGTCGCTAGTGCTCTCTCTGCCTCCGGCACAGATCATTTTGTGACGTCTACCAGCCTACTGTACTATTTAAAAAGCTCCTTGTCAGCACCGGTGGCCATGTAAATAAGATGATTTAATGTTGATTTTACGCCTGTATATAAATTAAAAAGTCACACTGAATTCGGGCATATTTAATGATGATTATGGAGCCTTCGAGATCTTTAATCATTGGTTCGGCTGCTTTGGGGTAGTTGGCTTAGGTTGGGAACGGTTTCTTTTGCCCTTTGGCTGGCAGCAAGATGGGGGACAGCTTTCCCTGGACAAGTAGCAAACACAATCTTGTTGGTCACTGCACATCTCAGCCATAGGCACCATCAGCTTCCACATGATGCCGACGCCTGGCCAACGACCCTGAGGAACGAGGGGCTCCAACGTGGAATCCTGCTTTGCTGCAATCCTTTTCCTTTAACTTACACAGAAGGCCTGAACAGAGGACTTTTCTATGACCAGCAGCATTTTTTTTTAAAGGGGACAAAGTGCTAATTATTAACTCAACCAGGTCTACTTTCTAATGGCTTTCATAACAATAACTCTGGTACGATTACATAGGGATCGAGACATTTTTAATGGACAGAGACCAAGGGCTCAGGAGGGTGGGGGATTGTTAAAACATCACACATGCAAAGAAAAAAAAGAAAAAGAAAAGAAAAAGGAATTTTGTATATATAACCATTTTAATCTTTTATAAAGTTTTGAATGTTCATGTATGAATGCTGCAGCTGTGACGCATACATAAATAAATGAAGTAAGCCATACTGATTTAATTTATTGGATGTTATTTTCCCCAAGACCTGAAAATGGATATAGTATGCTAGTTATTTTTCCGTGTTAGCTTTATATTTCCCTCACACAGCTTGGAACCGTATAATGTAGGTACTTTGTCCCTGATTAAGTAATGTGATGGATAGAATACATTAAGTGCTTATTATGGAAAGAGTGGAAAAGTGTATAGCTTTCAGCAAGTGGTGTTTGGCTATTCTAAGCAAGGTTTCTGTGTAGGATTAGCCTGAGCATTTTGTCCTGTTAGGTGGAGTGTATGTGTTGAAATTTCTCCTCAACTCTTCCCACTCTGTTTTCTCCCTTCTATTTGAATAAAGAGACTGCTGAAGATGACTTTGAATCATTACCCACTTAATTTGATGGTTAAAGAAAACTCTCTAATGGAAAGAAAGCAAGACGAGTAGATGACAAATAAAATGCAAAGAGGAACGATAAATGCTTAAAGAGAGAGATGTTTAACCCCAGTTAAACGGTACAGTGTTCAAAAGTATTGAAGTATCACAGGATTCCCACATTTATGTATAACTTTTGTGTGCTTATGTATGAGTTAACAATTTAAATTTTTTTTTAAAGAAAGACAGAAAAAACTAGAAAGGGCAGACAGGTTGGCCTGACATGGACTCTCACGAAAACCTTCTTGGCCCCAGAAAGGAGAAGCGAAGCTCACAATCACACACAGTATATTTGAGTAGCCCCCTTGGTACCCTCATTAAATGTATCTGCCTTTAGGTGTTGTAGCGCACATACAAGCACTGTGTTGACTTACTAGGTCTTTATTTTCCCCTTTTCATTATGATGCGCATAATACTCTCCTGTATTTATATTATAACATGTATAGTGTAAAATGTGAATGATTTTTTTTTATGAATGAAAATCTAAAATCTTTGTAACTTTTTATATCTGCTTTTGTTTCACCAAAGAAACCTAAAATCCTTCTTTTACTACACTGTGACTTGTCTGGTTATTTACAACTTTAACCTAAATGTGCACCCACACTTTCATAATCTGATTCCATCATGGAAAACAAGCCACTGTCTTGGGTGAAATGATTTTATTGCAGTCAGGAGATTGTCTATATACCTGCAAACACAAAGATAATAACTGTTGGTAGTGTTTTCTTCTTGCTATGTACTGATTTCAAATCTGAGAGAAGTAGGAAATATGAGGAGTTGTTGCTCACGTTACAGACTGTTTCCCATGAACCAGGCCAAATGTTTTGCATGCATTATCTACTGTCTGATGAAGGGTCAGGTGCAGAGAGCTCAAGTTACTGATTGAAAGGTCACATATTGGTCTCTAGCGGAAACAGATAATTTCGAGAACTTGCATGGCGTTTTCATAATATGTGTTCCTGATCAGTATACATTTAGCAGGTCAATTTACTGACTAATCATATCTAGATAATTGTCAAAAGATATAAAAAAGTCAAGTTCTCATCCATTTAGCTATCCAATCGTTCCTTCATTTTTTTATTCATTTGCTATTAGGTACTTTGTATGTGCCTGGCACAATTAGGCCCTGAGGATTTCATGCTGAATGAGCTGGGTAGATTCTGCCCACAGTTTTTATACTGAATACATCCCATGGGGATTATTCGAGAGCTCATTTCTTCAGTATCTTTATTGATGATCTGAAAAAATACACTACACTTCTACACTTCACAGTTGCATAGAAGATACCATAAAGCACAAAGCTGGCCTGAACATTATTTTGTGGTTTCTTTTGTGAAGTATCAAAACTACCCAGGGAGTTGGGCATGAATAGAAGAGAAGACATTCATTTCTTTTCCAAGCTGTTTCTGTCATTGTGCAGTCTGTCATTTCCTTTATACACGCTAACTAGAAGTAATCCAAGGAAGTATACAAGAATTTGGATTACTTGTAGAGATGTACCTTTGTTGATTTATAAAAATTGATTGATTGATCTAGGTACTTGTAGTGAAAGATGTAAAGTGTTCAGGGTACAGGGTCAGAGTGAGAAGTTTAAGGAGAATTGTGCCACTCATTGTCAGAAAGAGGTGCTTCTATGCACTCCTCCTCTCAGTGACACATTACAAGAAACCTGTGGCCCTGGCACAGGAGACTCCAGAAGAGAAGAGAATGTCCAGGGTAGCTGAGCTCGATGCTCGACAAGTGGTAAGAGAGTGTATGGGAGGGGCATGGCATTTTACTGTGCTAGTAAGTAGAGCGTTGTTGACCTTAGGAGAGTTTTCAGAATAAAGGAGTAGCAGCTGGATTAGCTCATGGTCTGTTTGCTTAGAAAGAAAGCATACATTGCATATAATGAACTTAAGAGATTTGGGTATTGATAGAAAAAAAAGAAATAGTTTATAAAAATGTTCTTAGTTGATTTTGCTCATGACTGTTTCCCAAGGAAAGTTTCTAAGAAAGAAAATACATTCTAGATAAAGTTAAAAAATGTCAAGTGGACTCCGTGCTTATTTTTAATTTGCTTCTTTTCATGCTCCATGATTGTAGAAATGCAGAGAAATGGTTTCTAAAGAGAAGGGGTCACTATGATGTGTAAGCACCAATATTTGTGCATTTTTTCTTTTCTCTGTACTGCAGCTTTCATTCGCTAAACAAACCAGAATAATTCACCCAAACAATTCATTTCTAAAACCAGTCTAAACAGAAAGTTCATAAAGGTTCTTGAATGAGTCATTCAGGACTGTACAATCTTTACTCATTATTAATCATTTCTGTATGTTTGGGTCCCAGCTGAACAAGAAAGAGCAGATGCCAAAATAGTACGATAATAGTTTTGGTTGAGATATTACCGAATAAGCAAAGTCTGAGTTTTAATTGGAATTTAATTCAGGATTTTGTCCGAGTTCATCAAATGATCTTTGCCAAGCATTCAAAGTTTACTGGCTTAGGCGATAACTCCTAAATGATTTTTGGTGGTGTTTACTCTCAAAGAAAATTTTAAAAATAGGTGCCTCAAAGAATTTAAGTTATCGACAAAAACATTTTTCACCATAAACAATGATAAAGAATGTTATTTGGGGCATATTTCACACATTACTATTCTAAAACAAACATTTAACATCATTCTTTTAAATATATTTGGCAGAATTTAGACACAGTGTTTCCTATGTGCATACCATTATCCTTATATGTGAACAAACGTTTTCTTTTTAGCAGCCAGAAATTTCGTAGTTTTCTCATCTTTGGGATGATTTTTTTATCCCCTCCATGAAATATCACAATATTAAACATTTATGTATTTGAAAGCGTTACTTTGATTAAGCTATCAAACATGCATGGCTCATAATTTATATTCAAAATTTGAAAATTAGTTTTTCTTATGAACATAATCTACAAAAGTTAGCAGTTTCTTGAACTGAGTTTCACTGTAATTTGCTGATGAATAATAGATGAAAACAATAGAAAGTCATTATAAACTTTTATTAGAAATTTATCTCAGGGATCTGAGCAGAGTTGCTTTTCCCAGTTAATGACTATTCCATGGGTGAATATTATATAGCAGTGAATATGGCATGGACGAGCGTATTCCACTCCTGTTTTTATACACATAAACCCTGGGAAGATTTGTTTACATAAACAGGCAGCTGGAGATGACAGTTTTATTATGCAATGTTACCCAACTTGTAAAGCAGTTTCTGACTTATTGCCAAAAGTCACATAGGGATCTATCAAACTATTTTCAATTACCTCTCAGTTGATGTCATAAGGAAGTTTTCTTTAATTTTTTCATAAACCCCTGACTAGGGAGGAAAAAAAAAAGATTTGTCACACTGTCATCAGAATCATTCATTTTTAATTTTCTTGTTCATTCAAAACTTTTACATTCCATGCTGATGCATCCTAAGACTCAGGGTGCATGGCTGGTTCAATTCCTGTGGTTGTGGGGTTTTAATATTTTTTTTTCATTTTTCCATTAAGTGGCAAATTAGTCTTTGGCGTTGGAAGTTTGTTTTCTGAAACAACAGCCTTAGTGTCACCTAGAGCTCATAAGAGTGCAAATCCTCAGCATCTCCTCTGCTGAATCAGAGCTTTTGGCAGTGGGGACAGCAATCTGCATTTTGCAGCATGCTCCAAATGATTCTGAGGCACTCTGGAGTTTGTCAGAACTGGTGGAGGAAGATGCAGAGGGCACACGCGGGCAGCCTCCCCGCCACACACTGTCTTACGAAGATGAGTGCCAGGAAAGATCCACGATGGACATCATGTCTCCAGAAACTGCTTCCCTTTGTAAGACCGTGCGTCCCTCGAAGAGCCTGGGGGTGCTTCCTTGCTAGGCACCCCTGCTGTAGGGACTCCTAAGCCCCACAGTCCATTAAAGCCCTCTCAGGTTTTGGTGCACCACCGGTCTAAGCATGTGTCCTGTGAGGTGCCAGTAACTTTCCATATGATTAGCATAGCATTTCCTTAAAAAAAAAATGAGAAAAGGTGAAAATG
>RJWT010026204.1:0-15888 GCA_004365215.1 Cuniculus paca | reverse complement strand
TAAACGAGTTGAATTTAATCTTTTTTTCATTTTAGTAGAAGCATCATTTCTTTACTTAGCATGTAACAAAGCTCTGATTAATTAATAGTTCATATTTATTTTATATCCTAGCCCTCAATGACTCCCTTCATTAGTCCTAATAGTTTATCAGCAGAGTCTCCTGGGAAGTCTAGGAAAACAATCATATGATCTGCTCATAATGATGGATTTGTATGCTGTGTGATAGCTGCAAATTTTATGTCTGTGTTTGTCTTATTTTCTTGGCAAGAACTTTCAGAAGAAATTAAGGGATTAATTGTATTAATGACCACATTTGTCCCTCATTTCATAATCTAAAGGATTAGCCACAGTAGATCTCTTTTAAATGAAATGAGTTTCACAAGCATATCTCATATAAAAATCAATTGTAGGATGATATTTTTATAAATAGATAGCAGCTTTATATTCTTTTGGTTGTTTCTATTCCTAATTTACTAACAATTTCCATTTGTTTTATATATTGAGTCAAATGAGCATGCAGTGCCTCTCCCTGTCTTTGTGAAGTTGCGACAACACCTATTAGGCAAGCAGCCTGCGGGCAGGTCTGTCCCCTGCCGCTAATAAGGATTAACGATGACTCTTCCCCTGCAGAGGGGACAGAGGATTGTTTCATGTGAGCAAATAATTATTTTTTCAACAATTAGAAATCACTCTATTGCAATGTTTGCTACTTTGGTGGACTCGTAATTCTTCTACCCTCCCCCAGGGGCAGGAAAGGGACTGTGGCATCCGACGCATTTGCCAAGGGCCAGGACATTGGCCGATTGCTACCCTGTGATGGATCCGTCGTTCCCGCCTGGTTGTCCCTCTCCACCTGCCGTGCGACTTCCCCTGCAGGGCTGTGAGACCCGCACGTGGCGGATGCACCTGGGCGTCATTCAACTTCCCCTGCCCATCCCTTCCATTTCTCTCCTTGTTTAGTGGCCTACTTACTTTGAAGTGCATTCCTTTGGCTTCCTCAGGAAATTCTTTCCTCCAGTGAGTATCTGAAAATAAGTTTATATTGAATTCAAAATAAATGACAAAACTTTAAAGTACAGATTCTCTTGGGATATTTGCAATGAAATGACGCTTTGAAAATTAAGGGAGAAAATGAGTTCCTTCCCCTCATCAGGTGGCTAAAACATCCACACGCACTGCCTGTCATACCCGTTATGTCAACTAATGCACAAGCCCAGGCCTAGGTGGAGACACTTGTCCATGTGACAGAACAGCGAGGACAATACAGTTCCTTGGGCCTGTAGCACTCACAATGACACAAGCACCAGGGGTTACTTTTCCTTTCACCTCTCCCTCTTCCTTACAAGAGTAAAAGTGTACCTTCGTGAATATTGGGAGTTACAGGTATCCTTCATCACCTGGCTGACACACATATTCTTCAGAAATCAAAAGCGTACTAGGATTGCAAATATTTTAGACCCACAATATATGGAAGGTTGTTTAATTTGAATATTTTTTCATATATAGAGAAAAAAGCTGGTACTTTACCAAACTCATTAATATATCTTGAAATGATAACAATATTTTGCTATCTAATGAACAATTCGCCAGAGAGATTTGCTCTGTTTACCACCGGTAACTATAGAGAAACTAGTACAATCTCTGCCAAGAGTGCTGCAAGTCCCACACCCTCATATCCCCAGGACTTTATCCAAGGGCTACTTTCTCTGCAAGGCCCTACTTAGCATTCTTACCCTAAAGAGTAGCCCACCAGACCCTAGTCCTAAAGCCCAACCACACATTTCCTTCAGTGCCTTTGTCCCTCTTTAACGTAGTGTACATTTACTTTTTATTTCATGTTTCCTCTCAACCTATAAGAAAATAAGCTTTGTATAGGTAAGGATTTTATTCACTGCTCTCTTAATAACTCATGCATCACTGTCTGGCATCTAACAGGTCTCATCAGCTACACAAGTTAGTAACAGTAAATAATAACATTAAAAATATGGAGAAAGTGCTAAATATGGGTGATCAGTGTTTAACAAATGTTTATTGTCTTTGAAAAACAAATTTTGCACAAATACATATGGAAGTCATCAATGTAACTGAAAATGTGTTTGTTATATTTATAGCGTATTATGCTGAGTATTTATCCAGAATAGCAAGCATTGCATACAGTAAATTTAGATTTTGATAAGGGTTAAAAATATATTTCAGTGATGCTTATTAGAATTTACTTTATTAAAGTATTTAAATCTAACTTTGTAAAACTTTGATTATGCCATCTAAAGCTAAGCATGTGCTAAAGAACAATAGTATTAGCAGTTTTTTACATTGTATTAGTTGTTTTCTAAACTATGTAACACCAATAAATGTAGTACAACATAATTTTACTGGGGAGTGAAATAAACAACAATATGAAACGATTAAATATCCAAACTAATGAAAACTTATTTGCCATAAATTAGCAATGCATGTTTCGACAATGAGATCTCACATAATAATTTCTAACATATTTTGACTCCCTTTTCTGTAATCAAAGTACACCAATTCTGTGATTCAGAAATTGGGTATGTTAAATTCCTGAGGTTTATTAGGAGAAATAGATAGGACTCCCAATAATTCTTTTAATTAAAAAAAGGCTGGATTTTTACATTCTGCTATTTTTGGATCTCATTCTTTCTACTACCCCCTCCCCCATTCTTTTTAATTCCACATAAATATGTAGAAAGACCTCATTTTATTTTCAAAATATTTGACAGATAATTAGTTCTGGGAACATGATGTATTACTTAAAGAATCACATGTAAAATACAGTTTCCGTGTTCAATCAGGGCAAGTAGCAGCTCAGTTACAAATATGCCTTCTAATTGCTGAAGTTAGTAACTGCCTGCTTATTTTACGTCCGAGTTTCAGCAGATTCCACATCCACGCTTATTGCAACCCCGAAGAGCAGTCACAAGGTCACAGGAAATGTTTCTTCCTGCAGACCATCGGAAGGCATGTTAACATGAAGCCAGATTCCGCGGGAGTTCGATGCCCCGGTGTGTGGCTTGCACCCGGAGCTCCTGCTCGTGGTGGCAGGCGACGGTCGTGCACAAGTGCTCACAGCTGCAGTGACATGGTGCTAAGCATGTTTTAAGACTAGTCCCAGTCGAGCGGCATCTTATCCAACCAGAAACAATCCCACAATCCAGCTCTTTTTAAGTGATCATCCTTGTATCATAACAGATTAAGGTTGCAGCTACTTTGGATTATGTTTAATCTAACCTTTATCCATTCACATCTTCACCTGAAACTTACAAGGACCAAGAGTCAATTGCCAGGGCATAATTCACAATGACACTGATCTTTCCTTCCTCACTCTAATTATCTGGATTAAGAATAACACTTTTGAGTAATTATTTTCACATTGGATAAACATTAAGCTTTCCTGGATTTATCTGAGCTTTTTCCTAACATGAAATAGATCCAACCAGGCTTATAAGGACATCTGACAGCAGTGACAGCTTAATCAAGACAACCCTAAACAACTAACACAATAAGGAAATGTTTATTTCTCATTGTTTAGAATATTCGGGAATCAGAATATTAGCAAAATTAGCAGCAATAAAGCAACTCTTAACAACCAATTGCGGTGCTTTAACTTTTTCTTTCTTTATAATCATTCAGTAATCCTCAGATGCAATTCAAATTCTGAAACACTACAGCCATGACGGTGATATAAAATTGGCAACCCTAATACCAGCCTTGCAAAGTAAGTATCTTTATTTTAACGGGTGTAATGTCTTAAAAAAGGGAGAATATACAACTTTAGAATCAATATGCTGAAATTAGAACTAAAGTGCCTAAAGGATTTGCCTTGTCTCTTGTGATGGCTATTTTTGACCATTTTGAATTGTCTACCCAAGATTTCACACAATCCCTAAAATTGCTATCACAAACAGGCTAGAAAAATCTTCCAAGCTTGTCTTTGAAACTATCTAAGATCATATACAATTACACACTAAAATCACATCACAAAACCCAATTACACTTTGGCTTTGCAGATCCACAGATAACCTCTTAAAGAGCAAACCCCTCACTGTGTCGACCTCTGACCCCAAGCTCTTTTTCCAATCTGCAGCACTAACTCTGCCCGTTTCACAGCTTGTGAAGAACCCAGACTCTCAGGGGTCGTAGAGAAACCAGGACTTATGAAGGGTACCCAGTGTTCAGGTTAAGGTTAATATTGCTAATGTTTCGTGCTTGACCTTCAGATATCTTTTATTTACTGGCCTCTCACTTATAACCAGATTATTTTTAATGCAAGAATTTTCATTCAGTACATTGCTTTTGTCTGAACGATTTAATGATCAATAGGTAGTAATGCTGTTTAGCTTCAAAAACGAAGAGTCACTGATCATTGTAAGCAAACTGAAAAATAAACTACAAAACAACAGAAAGAGCTGTATTTCAAACTAATTTCACATACATATTGACAATGAGAAAAAAATAAAGAAGGGAGCTGTCTCTTATGATATCTCTCACAAATCTATGATCACAGGTCTGCTAATGTGAGCTTAAAGCATTACAATCGCTGAGTACCCAATTCTCCATAGAATCGGGAAGGACTCTAACTTCATCTCCACTGTCAGCCAGTTTCTGAAGAGATCACCAGAAGGACAATACAGAGCAGCTGTTTACGGCATTTTTCTTTTAACTGGGTAAATATGAATACAGAGGTAAATAAGTCACAGACAGACTCTGAATGTGAAAGAAATCAAAATCATTGCTGGCTCTTCAGATCTGGCCTCATCATGGACCTACTTATCTGCTTACCTATCTATGCCCTGAAGCTGCTTCTCCTCACAGCGCCACGTGAGGTCACAGCACTTGTCAGAACTGCAAAGGTGCTGGGGGTCATTGTCCCAAACTTCCAAAGCCGATCTCTGTAGAGAACGTTACGAGCAGCAAATGCCCATGGGAACAGTGAGCTGTACTTTTTCCAGTAAAAATGACAAGTTTGTGAATTGGGAAGTCAAAATTTTCTTCTGCAACTGTTTGCCTTTCAAATGAAACGTTTAGGTTTCCCATAAAAAATGTGAACGAAATAAAATGAACACCTCAGTTAGGCATCTTCAGCAATAGGTCAGGTCATGCTCAGTTCCTTGGGGACATTATTTTAACACCCAGAAATCCCCCCTTTCACTGGCTAAAAAGGTCCAAAGCATGTTAGCGAAAGTGTTAGACTGTAAAAGTGCAGTGTTAGCAAAAACAAAACATTGAAAATTTTGAAAAATATTTCCATAGATGAGTAATAGAAACCAAGTGATGATGAATTAATACACAGATTAAATAAGCATCCTAGGTGATTACAGACATGAGCAAGGTTTCTGTTAATATTTGAATCATATGCTAACATAAAAACCATGTTAAAGTCCTATTTTATTTAACCTAGGATAATGGATCATGCACATTTTAGAGTTCTTTCCCTAAAATTAGAATGGATGGATATTTGTTCTTCTATTATGTCAGAGCAGCTGAGTGTATTTTTATTCTGAATAAGCTCATTTTTAGTAATTAGGCAAGTGAATGAAACTCTGAAAGTACTCAGAATGCATAAATTAGATTGAGCTATAATTTAATTACTCTAATTGATAACACCCAAAACACCATTTCTATAGTTTAAAAATCATTGCGGATCCCTTCTATAGCCCTCCATATTCCTTACGATGTAAGAAGAGAACTTTTTAAGAGTTTTGCATTTCCACGAATCTGCAAAAGATGACAAAGAAATACCTGGAAACACAGATAAGACTTTTGAAATCTGAGGTAAAAAATATTCTAATATACTTAAGCCTTCAAAATGTAATATGAAAGAAAAATTTCAAAAAAATTAAAAATAAATTAGGTGTTTTGTGGAAGGAAGTGTGAAATCTTTAACTGCTGACTGTGCTTTATAAACATTTACATTATCCTAGTCCTTCGTAGCCACGGACCTTCCTGAGCACCATATAATTTTACCCATTGTTGTATGAGCTGCATTCTTCATTTTGACATTGTCCGAGCTGCACAAGGCATGTGTTCTTGACAATCTGGACAATTCTTTCTTGACAGTGCTTCAAGATAGGCTGAGGCGACATGACAGCCCCAGATGGTTTTTAAGTGAAGAGGAGAAAAAGCAATATAATTGATTTGGTGCTTGCTGAGACGCTCTAAATGTTCAGTTTCAACTTTTACCTAATCCATCGATTCCACCTTTCTTATTTCTACTTTAAAAAAAAATCCCAACAGGGACTAGAGTTATGTGTACAGTATTCTAAAAATGTCTCAGATAGTTTTCTGGGAAGCAGATCAGAGTTTTCCTTTACTATGAAGTTGCAAAGGTTATTTGACATAGATGTTTAGAGCTGAGCTCTAAAAGGCTCCAGCAGGATATTTTGCTAGTCCCTCAGGCTCCCTAAATAGCTTTCAGGAAGGGTATTCTTATTAATTACTGGAAATTTTCTTGCAGGATAGATTTTTAAAAATTCTTTCATTTAATTATTTACTCAATTATTTTTTGTATCAAATATAGTGCTACATTTAGTTTGAAGTTTGAAGTGCTCAAGAGTTGCTATGGGTATTTCTTATACTTGGCCTCAATGTGGATTTTATACAGTCCCTCAGCTACCTGTTTATTGTATGAATTTTCTAATTTTTCCTAAAGATTCTCCAGGCTCAACTTGTCTATTCTCTTCTCAGCCCTAAATTTAGCCATCTTCCCAAGGAGATCTAGTCCCTTTTCCTGTAGTAGGCTATCACGAGTAAAATGTGCATGCTGGGTTTGACCATGACAGTAGGGGCTGTCACTTCAAGGACTTCTCAGTGACAGAACAGGAAAATAGATTTATGGGTGCTGATGTTCATTTACACATGCATCCAAGCAGTGTTTGTACCATACCCTCCTGTTTAGGGTTGAATGCATGCATCTGTGTTTCTGTAGCTACCTGTCTTTATCTAGATTAAGTTAAACATGAAATCATGCTGCTACTTCCAAATCCAACCTAGTATCACATAGAATATCCCAGGTTCTCTGGTACCTATCACTATAATAAAATACCTGAGACCGTTAAACTGATAGAAAGAAAAGGTGTATTGTACTCACAGTTTTAGATGTTCCAATCCATGATAAGCCAGACCCATGCTTTTAGCTTCTGTTGGGCCAGCAAACCCTGCTCACAGGGCATGGTCAAGCACAGCCTTCATTTCATGGCCAGGAAGCAAAGAGAAAGAAGAAATAGCTGTTGTCCCAAAATTTCCTTCAGGATCATGGCCCCAGTGTCCTAAAATATTCCAATAGACCCAGTCCCTAAAAGATTCCCCCATTTCCCAATAGTAGCACCCAGGGTGCCAAATCTTCAACAAATGTGCTTTTGGGGGCATCCAGCATCCAAACTATAGCCCCCCTTTTGCTTGTCTGTAACGTACCACTCCTAACAGTGAGAAAATGGACTGATTCCCACTAACTTCCATTCTTTTACTTAGTTCCCGTATATATGCACAGTGGTTTCAGACTTATTTGTGTGTACTTATGTGTGCAACAACTTTACAATGATATCCGTTTGCCTTAGTCTCTGCTCATTTTCAACATTACATTAAAAAGCATATTTTATCCCCACCATCTTCAGTGACATAGTTTTATCCATTTGTAATGCAATTAAGTACTTTGGTCGTATTTTTCCTGCATGTACTAATATGATTGTGTGGTTTTTATTATCTAGTTTGTTAACATAATAAATTAAATTAATTGACTTATGAAGCAGACTAATCAGATTCTCTATGACTGGAATCAAATTCCCAACACCCACAATCTAAATGTCCAAATGGTTTATTCGGTTCATGGTTTTGAAGAACTCAGTCCATGGCTAGCTTGCTCCAAGGCAGAAACATCATGCAGAAGGGAGGGGAGAGCAAAGCTACTTACTTCTCAATGGCAGGCCAATCAAATTGACAATTAACCTTACCTGTCACTTGGGTATTAAACCAACCTTTCTTTCCTAGAATAAATCTGAAGTGGTCATGTCATATTATGCTTTTTATATATTGCCAAACTTGGTTTTGTAACATTTGGTTGAGGATTTTTGTATTTACGTTTATGGAAGATAGTAGTCTGTTTCTTCTTTTTTTGTAATATATTTATTGCTCTTGTGGAATGAATTGGGAAGTATTCATTCTGCTTATATTTTCTGAGACAGCACATGAAGAATTGGAAATATTATTGACTTAAATGTTTCATGGAATTTGCCAAATAACAAACAAAAATGCCTTGGCTCACTTTGCAGGAGGCTCATAAGTCAAGGATTGAGGAGCTGGTGTCTGGCAAGAATTTTCTTGGCACAACTTTCCATGGCATAAAGGTGAAGAGAGGGTAAACAAAAAGCAAACTTGCAAAATCAAGTCATTTTATAAGCAGCATAAGTCCATGCATGAGAGTGGCATACTCATCCTGTGTCTTTCATCATACCCACCTCCCAAAACTCTTGCACTGGGGATTAAATTTCCAACTCAGGGTACTTTCAGGTCATAGCCTAACTGTAGCATCACTGCCTTGTTCTCTCCCATAAATTTTGACAGGTTGTCTTTTCATATTTATTTAGTTCTAAATAAATTTTCATTTATCTTGAGGCTTCTTTTTGCACCTATGTGTTATTTAGAGTGTGCAGTGTAGTCACCCATTATCTGTTGATTTTTCAATTACCTTATTATTGATTTCTAGTTTAATTTCATTGCAGTTTGAAAATATATATAATATTTTACTTTTTATTCTTTTAAATTGATAGCAGGATTTTATGGTACAGAATCTGGTCTTCCTTTATGAATGTCTCATGAGAGCTCAACAAGAATGTTGAGTATTCTTTGATCAAGTACTGTGTAAGTATTAGTTGTAGTCAAATAATAATGCTTGTTAAGATCATGTATCTTTTTGTTGGGTTTTATCTCCTTAAACTATAAATTACTAAAAGAGGAATATCTGAGTGTCCAGCTACAATTATGGATTTGTTTCTTCTTAAAATTCTATAAAGTTTTTGCATCAAATGTGTAATTTTTTTGTCATTGTATGTCTATAGGCTTAGACATGTCTATCTTCTTAGAGAAATGAATCCTTTGTTACTAGGTAAAAACTCTCCTTATCACTAACAATTTTCCTTGTTCTGAAGTCAGTGTTGCCTTAAATTATGTGACTCTCTAGTTTTCTTTTGGCTAATGGCAATATGTATGTTATTTTTCCTCCATAAAATGCTTTTACTTTGTTTCAGTCTTTATATTTAAACTGGATTTCTAAAATTGGATGTTGTTTTTTCTTCACCCTAAGAATCTCTGTCTTTTAACTGGTGTATTTATCTGCTAATGTCTAAAATGAGTATTGATATAGGTGGATCAATACATACCTTCTTATATCTGTATTCCATTTGCTTTATTTGCTCTGTATTTACTTCTTTCTCCTCTTCTTCTTCCTTCTCCTCCTCTTCATCCTTCCTCTGGTTTTAAATAATCTGAGCCCAGTTATGATAAAACTTCTTTACTTTTTCATGTGTAATGCAGGAATGTTAGAGTATTCCCAAATTCTCTTTCCCATATCTTGAGACATTGATGTAATTCATTTCAGTTGAACGTATGTTATAATTACCCATTCCTTTGGTATTATGAAAGGCTCCAAATACATAGTTTCAGGGCCGGGGATGCCTATCGCTGGTAGAGCACTTGTCTAGCATGTGCAAGGCTCCAGATTTAATCCCATGGACCGCAATAAATAAGTAGTTATGTTTTAAATCAATTATGAACATTTTATTATGCCTTCATTTATTTTTTCCAGTGTTCTTCAATTCTTTACGTAGATCAAATTTCTTACATGTGATTTTCTGCTGTCAAAATATTTTCTGCTATTTCTTGCAGTGCCAGACTACTGACAATTCCACCAATTTTTGTCTGCTCCAGAAAGTTTCTTTTTCCCCTTTATTGTTGTTGGATTATAAAATACATAATTCTAGATTAGAGAAGATATTTAAAGTGAATTTTAAAAAGTTTTGGCCATTATTATTTTAGTTGTTCTGCTTCATTCTGTTCTTTTTCTGGTAATCGAATTACTCATAAATTACATCCTTTAAAATATCCCAGAGTTACTGGATGTTCTGTTCTTTCTGTGTTAATTCTTTTTGCTCTTTGCATTTTAACTTGGAAAGTTCCTTCTTGTCTATACATGGTCACCAATTGTGTATTCATCTGTTCAGTCTTCCAATGCACACATCCAAAACATTCGTCGTTTCTGTTTAACACCATGATGTTTAATATTTCCTTTCAATATTCCCTCTCCAATTTTCATGTTCTACTTGTATTATTCATCTGTTCTTGCATGTTGCCTGCCTTTCTAGGAAGAATCTTTAATACACTGATTACAGTTATTTTAAGTCAATGTATCATAAGTCTAATACCTGGATCATATCTGAGATTGGTCCTAGTGTTTATTTTCTCCTTTCAGACTTATAAAAATATCTTCTGGCATACTTTGCAGCAGGTTTGTTTAAAAAGTCAGGTATGTTGTATTCGGTAAGGAAAGTAGGCAAGTGAGTCTTTAGTGAAAGGTTATTTGTTAATCTGATTAGGAGTTGTGCTGTATTTAGTGATCACTACCATAGCTTTGAGAGGTTTCAGATTCCTCCAGTGTCCTTGTCTTATCCTTCTTGATTTTGTGCGCGCTAAGGACTCTTCTGAGATAGACCGTGTTTTAAAGAACTTTTAGCTGCAAAACACTGTCATATTTTAGCCTTGTTGCTGTGATGATAGGCTCACAGGAGAGGGAGTAGTTGTAATCTTCCAATTGATTCTTAGCGTCAGCAGTCCTGTGTCTCAGGGTCCTAACAGGCACAGGGCTTCTGATCCTTCTACAATAGCATAGCTTCTTACCTCCTATTACCTGCCCTGGCCACAGTGTTCCCAATACATTTCCTTGGGACCCTTTCCTTTTTTGACCCTTTGGCCACCCTTAGATTGGAGGAGGCTGGAATGCAGAGGAATTCACTTTCTACAGTGAGGTTTCTGAACTGCATTCTGGCGAAATCCTCTTCCTTGCACTGTCACTTTTGTAATGAAATAGCCATGGGTGTATTTCTTGAGTCTGTTACTCTTCCTCTCATACTCTCCACCATGCTAGGGTCCTTAAGCGGGTCTTTCTTGAACCCCCACTGTAAGAACCTGGACGGGTTCTTGGAGGGAAGGTCATGAGTCACAACTGAAGCAGTGGTCCTAAGGAGCATCTCGTCTCCTACTGGCCCGACAGTAACTCTCAAAATTACCCCTGAAGAGTCCCTGTCCATTTCTTTTAAGGAGCTTTGACTCCAGATGAGTAGATTTTGGTTTCTCCACCTCTCTAGTTAGCTGTCTTACCAGATTTTGGATGACAGTTTGCCACACAACCTCAGTGGAGTCAGGCACAAGGAAAATCACTGATTTCCAGTTTGTTAAACTTCATGTTAGCAGGCTGAGAATGATGACATTTAACTTCCTTATGTGTTGGAATGGAAACTAGAAATCGCCCCAATACAAATTTCTAAAGATTGCACATCTGTGCTCATCAAAGCACTTGCTCTGTAATTTTTTTCTTTTCATAATGAACTTGTCAGTGTTTAGTGTCAAATTTTTTTCTCTTATAAAAAGAAGAGGGATTAAATTCATCTTTTAAAGAAAATCTCCAGAAGAATTTAAGTATGATTGCTTATTTTTTGAATGTTTTGAGAAATTCTCTTTATCAAAGTCCTTTTTAGTACATACAATTTTGATATCTTTGTTAATATATTATACTTTTTCATTTGTTTCTAGAATGCTTATTGAAGCATTTCTATGACTTCATTAAAACCACTCTCACATGCTTTCCACAAGTGAGTCATTTTACGTTAGTGTCTACAGATTGCCTTTTATTCATTTAAACTGTGATTTCATTGGTTCTTAGTATGATGAGTGATTTCAATTGTATTATGGTATTTTGGATATTATGTTAATACAGTATGATTTTATTTAAATCTATTTTAGTGAGCAAATGTCTGCTTAGGTTTGCTACATAAGATCTACCTATTTTTGTGGACTTTGGTTTCAATGACAATTTAATTTTGAGTTATTCCACTTTCTCTGTGTAATGGTTAATTTGATGTGTCAGTTGAGAGGGCCCCAAGATAGCCAAATTAAACATTGCTTCTGAATGTTTCTGTAAGACTAGTGGTGCAAGAAGTTAGTTAGGGTCCAGGGCCCAACTAAGCTAGTACCGTGTCTGGGATTCTTTACTGGGCTGATAATGCCGGATGGGAAATATTTCCTCTTCATTCCCTGCCCACCCCCCAAAAAGTGACCTTCAGCCTCACTTAGAGAAGATGCCTCTGCCTTTATGTTCCATTGTGATATTCCAAAATTATCCTAACAGCTTCTTCATGGACTCACTATACCAGAGTACCAGCTGCACTAGCGTCATATTAAAAACTACCAGAAAAAAAAATCTATGAAGTACATGACTCTTGCCTGTCATAAAGATGGACACTGTAGAAGTTCCAGTCCCAGATCCCCTGCCGAAAGTGCTCATGAGCCTTCTGTGTTACAATTTTCCTGCATCCGGACCCTCTCTGAGGGAAGAGGTGCCTCTGTGGGACAGTCCCACTACTCCGGGAAAGCTCTGACTCCCAAAACAAAGGAAGGTAAGGAAGTCCTCACCCCAAATAAAGAAACAATAAGAGAAGGACCCCTGATGGCTTATACAAGCTAATAAATTATTTCTATACAAGGGTGACTTCAAGGCGCTCAGGACATGAAGGAGTGGAACAGTCTCCCCAGGGACAGGAAAAGCGTTTTCTTCTTTTATGCATAATGTTAAGAGGGGTCAGGCAATATCTTATTTCACAACTTTGAGTCAGTTGTTTGAATTCTAAAATTATACATATGAGGAATATTCATATTATATATTCTTTTTACAGAAGTGCAGGTATATTCTCCACCCTGTTCTGAGCTCTGCTTTTCTGTTTTATCACTACATCTGGGAAGCTGTTCCATGTTATGGTATATGGCTCTGCGTTAGCCAGGCGAAGTGGCATTTAGCATTCACCATACGTTTGTAACAGGGCTCATTTAAGCTCCCCTAAAAATGGACACTTAGATGATTTCTTGTATTTTTCATAAATATGGGTATTGTTGAAGAACATGAATGTACTATATGTGCAAAAGTTTGTAGGGTAATTGCTAGCATTTGAATTCTAATTTATATTTATCCAACCTTTGCCTCTTCCTTAACTAGAGGTATGACAGTCACAGAAGGAAAAATGCTTTTAGAAAGGTCCAACTGCTATCATCATTAAAGAAATTTTAGCATTCAGGACCACTCATATGCTGAGAAACATTACAAATAAATAGGGCTTATAATAAATTGGCCTTTCCAAATAAATACTGAATTTTGAAACTATGCTTGATTTTATTTGGATCGCATTTAAAGTTAATTTATTTTTCAGCTCCCCTATGTTATAAATCCTCTAGATAAATGTTTTCAAATGCGTTTCAGCCGACATGTGCTGGCTCTCTCTTACCAAACATTTGTCAGTAGTCTATCATTCTGACTCTTATATTAAATTGTCCCATTGGTTTTCACGAAGATAGCTTGGTCATCTAGAATATGTACCTCAGGAAGTTGTAAAATTCTGATCATGTTTCAGTTATTAGGAATTCCAAATTGAAAATTAATCTTCCTTGGAGTTTTAAGAAGTTCCTCCTATCACAGAAATAAATTTGAAATCAACCTTTTCTTCATGTCCACCTGCCATCTTTATACAAGTCAAAACCATATGTGCATGTGCTTTGAAGTACAGTTTTTCCCCTCTGATGATATCCTTCACGTAACAGTACTGCTCCACTAGCCCTAAATTTCCATTGCCTAACTGGTGCCCAGGCCAGCGGAAGAATGACAAATGCACAGATGGGTGATGTCGGAGTGACAAATGACCACAGCCTATGAAGTTACAAACACGAAAAATGTCAACAAGTCACCCAGATAAAACGGCTCACAAAATGAGCCCATCTTGGCAGAATATTTGGAGCAATTTCTGTTTTGAATTACAAAATCAATTTTTCTTAGATGAAATGTTTCTCAGAACAGTGGATCTATTGTTTTTTTTTCAACTATAGATCATAGCCCTTTAATAAGTAATTGTGATTAATGTGTGATGATTCCCTTACTCTGTAAAGTAAATGAAACTGATTTTGTTTGTAAAACACAGGTTTCACTGAGCTGACCACAAACAAGTTCTAATTCACCAATTGTGAGGTCTGAACCATTAATATTGCTAGAAACTTTGCAAAAAATGACTTTTTGGGGGTCTTTTTTTAACTCAGAGACCTCAAACGTAAAAAGCTTTTACCCTTCTGATATGAGCTGAGGGAATGCTTGATGTGTGGAATACAGCTCCAAAGAGCTCGGACGGGCCCCAGGCTTCAGGGGGAAAAAAACTTGCATTGAATGAAAAAGGGGACCATTCTGAGGGATAAATGATATAGCTCTTGGGTTGGCAAATGTAAAAACCAGATGGAAAAGAAAATCAAAAGGAGAGTTGCTCCATTTTTCAATCACACATCACGAAGGTAAGCATAGATCGCTCAAAGCCTACTGGTTATGGTGCCTTGTTTTATAATCTCAGCCATTGTAATCTGAATCCTGGCAACATTTCTATAGATTGAAACGTGCGATTTTCCTCCAGGTTTGTCATTCACAGTGCATCCAGTCTATCCTTCTGCCCCTATTTGTCTGATCATATTCATAGGGTACCAAATCCTTATGCAGATGGGGCCTGTGAAAAATTCCTTTGAACAACTGTAAAATCCACGTGATGAGCTTCAGGGGGAGAGCACCTCGGGCGCCATGAGTCCAGCCAACTGCACCTGAGTGCACTCACCTCACTCATGGAGCAGCTCCGCAAAGCAGCCTACAGGGTGGGTGAAGAGAGGCCCTGTGGCCGGTGGCCTTCGTCAGCAACAGGCTGTGCACCAAGATCTCCTTGAAGATTCACAGAGCAGAGTCTGATAGCTTGGCTCTTCCTGTCCAACAGCAAAGGCACGGAGAGTCAGAGGACATGCCGAGGTCCACCCCATCAGAGCGCCTGTCTGGGTGGCCAGGAGGAGAGGGGCCTATGTGGAACAGAGAGGAGTTGGAGGCCCTGTGTCTGGTCTGGGAGAGCTGCCTACTGCCCACATGGGTTAGTGTAAAGAGTGGGGAGCTGGGAAGGGGAAGGATGCCTGGAGTTTCCACCATGCACCACGTATCCAATATTTCCATGGCATCCAAATCAAAGGACTAAACAGGAAAGGCTTTTTGAAAACTACGATTTTATTGCTATAGATATGATTATACAAACTACTTTTTAAATTAATTCAAATTAAGACGTTCAAAATTATATTGCATTGGAAATTGCAAATTAAAACTACAGGGAGATATTGCTGCACATTCATCAGAACCATTGAAACAATAAATATTTGTAAGACCAAGTGTTGGTAGGAGTGGGGGCGACATCTCTCAGACACCACCAGTGGGAATGTGAAATATGTAAAGTTACAGCCATTACAGAAAACACTTTAGTAGCCTCTTTAAAAACTAAATTTAAATCTGCTAGGTGACCAGCAATTCCACTTCTAGATACTTAGAGACCCAGGAGCAAGAGAAGCTGGGGTGCACACCAAATCTGGCGCAGTCATGATTCTACCAACTTTTCAAAGTAGCCCCAAACTGAAAACAATGCAAGCTATCAACAGGCAAAGAAACAAAATATTCATCCAGACAATGGAATGCTACTCAGCAATAAAAAGAAGGAAATTATTTTGTTGCTGTGTGCAACAATATGGATGAAATTCAAAAATACTGCATTAAAT
>RJWT010026203.1:0-17433 GCA_004365215.1 Cuniculus paca | reverse complement strand
CCCAAAAGGTGGGCAGCCTAGGTGGAGTATAAAGGGACAGAGAGAAACTGCTGCTTCTGCTGCTCCTTGCTACTTTGATATCTCCTGTCTGTTGTGCCCTGGACTGTTTCTCCTCTATGATTCCCTTCTGCCATACCACACTGCCTTGAAACCAACTGACTAGGGACTGACACCTTTATGAACTGAGCTAAACCAACCTTTCCTCCTTTAACTTCGGCTATCTCAGCAGCAAGTAAAGTAACAAAGGCAGAAGATACCGTAAGACATGGCTCCCTATTATTAAATTAAAATGAGTTGCTCATTTTAAGCTGGCAGAGATTTTAGATGTATTTTTGAAAAAATTTTCTAGTTTTCCTCTTACAGCATAGATTTTTGATCCTCGTACCTGCCAAACCAAACAATTAAGTACATCGAAGAATATGTCTGAGAAGGCAAAACAGAATGGACATGATTTTTTTCCTTTTTCCATTTACCTGACACCAGGTATAAGGTTCTTGAACAAACTCTGGTGCTGTCTGAAAGACTTTAGTCTTGAGGAATTACCTTCTAGCTTTTAAGCATAGCATCTGCATCATAATTGCCCTGTTTTAATTCCGAGTAATCCTGGGAGGTAAATTAGACCCTTTTAGTGGTCTATTAACTTTCTTTACCCCTAAAGGGAAATTTGTTATATTTTCCTTGTGTGTTCCAAGAAAGCAAACTTTGGAACTGGCCAGTAAATTTGTAAAAGTCTAATGATGGCCATGGAGTGAGTGTTCAACTGCTATTAGTGTTATTTTAATTCATTCCAAATGTAGACTTGAGTCGTTAGCTGCTTCCTTTTCTCCTTTTCTTTTCTTTCACACTGAAGCACATGCACATACTATCCCTTTTTCTATTTCAGCGCACACAGGAGTTTGGATAATTTCTACTTACAATTTTCAGACCTACTGTACCTCTCAATATCCCTTTTTGAACCCCAAATCTAGATCTGAATTTTTCCTCAAACATGCCCTTACTGCAATTGCTGACTTAATTATCTTCACACTAGTCTCCAGACAACAGAACTGGATTTAGTCTTTAATTGGTTTCTGTATCACCTACTCCCAAAGTACTTGGTATGAGGTAGGTTCCCAGTACAATTTTGTTAAATAAGGAAATAAATGAATAAGCCCTTGCTTGCTTACAGATAAAAGGAGGCATACTAATTCAGTCAATTTCTTGGCTATCCTTTATGAAGACAGTAGTCAATTTCTCTAGGTTAAGAAAATATTCATTTGTTGGGGGAGGCTGAAACAGGAGAAATGCCATGACTTCTAGGCCAGTGAATTTAAGGACACCCTGAACTACATAGTGAGATATGTTCTCAAAACAAACAAACAAAAACCAAACCAAACCAAACCAAATACATATATATATATATATATATATATATATAATATATGTACATATATTCGTTATATATTCATTATTGGAATGTGAAAACCTTCACCTGAGAACCTCTGTAATGAGCAATTTTAGATCTCACACCAAATATAAAGCTATAAATATAGATTATAGATAGATATTTATATAGTTGATAAATATTATATACTTATATGATGTATATTTTACATATGATATTTATTATTAATAATGCACATGGACTAAAAATATATAGCTTGACTATTATATATATAATAAGCAGTCAATCAAGCTAACTTTATTTAATAGCATGTTTTCCATAAGTATTGAAAAACAATTTATGAGCAATGTGATTAGTTGTTTGTACAAGAATTCAGTATATTATATTATCCTTATTTTTAACAATTATGTATTTATAATGATACTCATTTCATAAAATAGGGAAATTGAAGTTATTTTATACTCAGATTATTGGATTATCAGTGCAATATGCAGCTAACAAAAGGATAGTAGAAAGTATCAAAAGAAAATTCAAAACTTAGAGTTGGCATGAACAGACTTCTTGTGAATAAGGAACAGAAATTGGCTTCGATGGTTATGCATGAAAACATAGACGAGAAATACCACATTATGATTTCTCCCTTAGTGCCAGTTTTGAAAGCTAAAACTTTGTTTAATACCTCTGCATCTCACAAGATCACACCAAGAAAAACATGAGGTCATCAGTTGTTGGGAACCAAGTCAGTCTGTGATTTACCTCTCAAGGCCTCTCCCTGGTTACTGTTATCACTGAAAACAGCAGTGTTAGAAGGCCACTGCAAAATCAAGAACTCACACAATCTCAAACTGCTTATGTCAGGCCTTTCTTCAGGGTGAAAATAATATTCAACAACTTTCAGCATGTGCTTACCACATCTGCACCCATTTTGGGTCAATCAGAAAAAAAAAAAAACTGCTGGAAAGAAATAAGCTACCCATTGAAAAGTAAAAACAGGGAAACCAGCTGCATACAAACCTTGCAGATTGTGCTGATGAGATCTACGAATGGGCAGAAAGAGCTGCTTCAGGAAAAGAAAATCTAACTTTTGAGTAGAAAATGTGCAGAACACACATGGGACAAAAAGTATTTGTCCTCTATCGAAAGCAACTCCCAGGAATTAGTGAGGATATCTTCAATCTATCCCCCAAAATATGCACAAAACAGCATTTCTTTCCTGTGTGCGTATAAAATATATGTTTATATATAGTGCAGATTTGACGGGTGCCAGTTGACTATATTTTTTATTGAAGAAAATAGAAACATGGAGCAAAGGCAAAAATTCATTCACAGTCCCATCACGCAGAAATACCTCTAATATTTTCCACAGAAGGCTAAAACTTCACCCATCACTCCTCATGACCATCAATAAATTATAGGGAAGGATTTTCTCTTAAAATTTCTTCCAAATATTTTTTGTTAATTCTTTCTGCAATCAAATTTCTCCCTCAGTGTGAGTTCTTAATTAGCAAGATAAGACCAAAGATACAATCTAGTGTGTTCCATATTATTCAAAGTGCTTAGTGGCTTAAGTTTGTTCTATTTGTGTAAGTCATAATTACGCCAAAATAGAGGTTGATCTGAAATTTCGGTAGGGTCCCAGTCCAATCCAATTTCTCAGACATTATGAGGAAGATAGATGAGTCCCAAAACCGTCTTCAAGGGTTCAAATGATGGCACACATCAAGTACAAAATTTTGTCAGCCTTCTTTGTTGTTTGTTCATGAAGTAAGAATTTCAGGTTTGATTTTGACATAGACTAGTTACTTTTCTCTTTCTCAAAGGCCATAGACAGCATCATTAACTGATCATCTCTCAAAGATACCATTTATGAGGAGACTGAGAAAGATTTCTAGATCCATTAATAGAAAGTAATCTTGTTTGAAAATTGTTGCCGATGGTTTTTCTATCACAAGTACCTTGTCTATATTATTTCACATAAGAAATACTAAGAGTAATGCCACAAAAATCATTATTATTACATGATAAAACAGGATACAGAAGATTAATAACTAACCTAAGATCAAACCATTGATAGTAATATAAAAGTGAGAATTCAAACTTCCAAATCCATGTTTTTACTACTGTTTTCCTGACTCATTTGGGAGAACAAGCTTTAAATATGCCTTGTTGATGGCTTCATGAGTAAAAACTTTATGTGTAACTAATTAAATATACCAATATATAACAAAATATAAACATATTAAAAAATCTTTAAGGTACTATAACATTAAATAGTTCAAATATCCAAAATATCTAGGACCCTAGAGAACTTTTAGTAAAACATCTCAAAGTCTGCAACTTTGTGTGAGAATTAAAACTGTACTCATGTAGGATTTTTGCTTTGTTTTGTTTTGTATTGTTTTGGTACTGGGGATTGAACTCACGACCTCGTGCTTGCCACACAGGCACTGTGCCGATGAGCTATATCCCTGGCCCACTCTTGTAGTTTTGATAAAGATTAAATAAGAAAATAAATGGAACTGTGATGTATAAACTATCAAGCAGTGTGACATATAGAATGCTATTTTCTGCAGTGTCCTTTAGGATAAGATGACCAGAAGAAACCTCTTAACACAATAAATGCTGAGAATGAAATTCAAAAAAATTTATATTTCTCCCTTATTATCTAATACATATGACTTTCTGTTCCAGTTGTTGAATCTACTATTTATCATATTATTTTGCATTGTAACCACACATCCACACAGACATAAATCCCTGCTTCACTTTTGTGAGATTTTCATAAGTCACCTGTCAACCTATTTGAGAATAGAAGGAGAGCATGTTCAGTTCAAGCTGAGGCTTGTCCACACCACAGGAGGTGAGATGCGCCTGCATCACTTTCTCACTGGCAAAGGGAGAAGTGGTTTTCAACATTCTCCTCCCCCTACCTCCTGATATGGAAAGGAAGCGCACACGTGACTGGCCTGCTCAATGGGACCGTTTACCTAACGGACTATTTGAAATAGTCAAGTGAACTGAAAACTCTTTGGTAAACGATTTCTGCCAAAAACATTAAATGGCTGCACTTTATAAAGGTTGAGTGACATTTTCTTAAAAGTTGGTTAACATGAAATGTTCTGACCTTGTAAAACTGCTGAGAAAAATCACAAGAATTAAATTTTTGGGTAATTTTCAGTATAGTTGGAGAAATACTTTATTATTTTTAAAAATAAGAATAAAGAGGTAAAAAATGTATGAAAAGACAAGGTGGAGAAATGAGAAAGGATAACACATAAGCAAAGGGAATGAATCCCATACTACTTTAATTCAACCATTATTGATATATTACCTATCTTATGCAAGGACCAACGTAGAAGATAATTGGGAGGAAGCAAAGATAAATAAAATACATTCATTCAACAAATATTGTTAAGTTACAAGAGGAGTATCTTAATGTACATACCAATTGGAAAGACATTTTAAGATTACCTAAATGAGAGATAAATGAGAAGTGTACTTCAAACCTAATCTACTTAAAAATTGTTAGATTATATTTTCTTAAAGGTACAATCTTGGTCTTTTCTAGAGTGGAACTGAATAATGGATGTTACCTGTGGCTAATCAGACTGTCACAGATCTAGCATGCACAGAAAGCATTCTATCATCAGGCAATAAGACCAACTTCACAGACAATTTAGTGGGGGCTGTATATTTGGGATGTGGTTTATCCTCCTGAAAACTCACGTTGAGATTTAATTTTCCAATGTAATGGAATCATGGTAGTGGGATCTTTAAGGAAGATTTTTAAGTCAGGAGGGCTCCCTTCTGAGAAAAGATTATTGCTCATATCATAGGACTGGAGTAGGTGTCATGAGACTGCATTAGTTACCTTAAAAGTAGGTTATATAAAAGGCCACCCCACATGATTTCCCTTTTCTTCACATGTCTACTCTCCATTCTTACATGTTTCTGCTATGTGATGCCATCTGCCATGGTGTGACACAGACAGGGGACCTTCAACAGCTGACAGCACTTTATTGCTTCAGCTTTCCAACTAAATAAATCTTTTCTATTTGCACATTATCCAGTGTCAAATATTTTGCTATCGCAATGCTAAACAGATTAAAATATTGAGATAACAGTTTTCCAGAGGTTTTCTGTCTTTAGCATAATATAACACAGGGGCAAGTGAGCTATAGTTTCTGACAGTTAAATTCCAAACTCAACTATGTCACTAATCATCTTTGAGATAATCAGACCATAAAAACCAGCATTTATTTTCTATCTTAACACAAAAGTATAAATATTTATTTTGCATTTTTTCTGAAATAATTATATTTGAAAATAATATGATCATTCAAATCTTAGCTTTTTCTACTTAGCTCTTTCTACATGTATTAGTGTGTTTCAATAAAAAGACTTAATAGTTGAGTGAGTCAAGAATAGCATAGTTGACCTTCCATACAGATAAAAGCAATCACAGATCGAAAGTATTTTTTTAAAAATAGTTTCCACACTAAAGTCTGACAAATTTTTCTCATCTTTATTCCATAAACAATACAGCATACTAACTATTTTTATAACATTTAGATTGTGTTTGGCATTATAAATCATCTAGAGATGATTTAAAGGAGGATGTGTGTAGGTTATATGCTAATACTATGTCATTTTATGTGAGGAACTTGAACATTCTCAAATTTTGGTATTTGTGGAGGTCAGAAAGCAAATCCCCAATGGATACCAAGGGAAGACTGTGTAGTGAATATGAAAGAGTAACTGGCTCATTTAGCTTCATTAACTTATTCCTTTATCTTCTAGATGCAGATATCTGCCAGCTAAGCTTTGAAATTTAAATAGAGCCATCACAGTCAGTAGACACTATAGTACTGGTAAGCCAGGGAGGACAGTATGAAATGAAATGAAGCTACTTTGGGTACTAGCTCCCAACTCAAGCATATAGCTATGTTTTGACTGAGCAAAGTTCAAGGATATATTTCTTTATTTATGGCAAGATTTATTCAGAATGTATTTCCAGTGCCACTGAAAATGAAATTGTTACCCAAAACCTACAGTAATTGGCATTATGAATAATAAACCAATAAGTACAAATTCAAATAAATCTCTGCAAATCAAAAAGACATGTGATTGAATTCATGACATGTATAGTTTAATTTGCTTAATGAAAGAGCATATTTTCTCAAAAAAATACTTTTTGTAGTCTTGACATTTGTTCCTAAAAATATACCTTGTGAAATGCAAATAAATATATTCAGAGGAAGAAATGGATTCCAGTGACAAAAAATGCTAATAGTCTAGGCAAGAAAAGATGGGGTTTGGGTTAGGGTTAGAGTTAAGACTAGGGCAAATGCTCTACTGCTAAGCTGTACCCCCAGCACAAGAGAAGTATTTAGGAGTAACTTCCATATTTTTATTGTGTTGATGTTTGTTTGGCTTTGTTTTTAAACTATTGTCTACATTGCTTATTTATTGAAATCAAAGTTTTTACACGGAGACATAAACTTATAAATATCTATTTGTCAATAAAGGACCTTAAATATCTTAAATATCTGCCTCCCTCTGACTTTATGAGTTGGCCTAGTAAGCCTTCATTTTATCAGAGATGTCATTGTTGTCCATTCACATAGTCTTCATGACTTTGAGAGTGATCATTTGCTAATTCTGAATCTGAAACACAAAACCACTCACCTAGACAACCAGCTAAGCCATCAGCTCAAATTTCCCAGAAGACAACCCATTCATCAAAGATACTGGGGGAGAGCTCTGCACAGTAGTGTTATCTCCAGGGCTAATTTTTTCTTTTCTTTCTTTTTTTTTAGCAATTAAAGGCATGGTGTTGGACATACATGATTTTCTTACATTAGCCTCTTCAACAACCCAAAAAGAATGCACACTATGCCAGAATGAATCCCCCATAAATTTAACTTAGGACAACTGCAATAGTTTTGGGTAATTTTATGACTCTCTTTGAGCATAGTACAATGAAGGACAATTGACAATGTGAGAATTTCTGCTTTCATTTCCTCATTGGTGGTATTTTAACAAAACCAAAGCTAAGGCTGATGTCTCCCAGACATGAATTTGATTTTTCCAAGAGTAAGTAGTTGACCAGGGATGGAATGACCTCCTTGAAAGACTCATGGAAATTGAGCACCTGATGATCATCACTTTGGGCACAGAAATGATCTCGGTAACACCCTTGGTCACCAGCACACTGCTATCCGGAGCTCTCAGGAACAAAAAACTATGACATAACTGGATCACGCCAATCTGCATCCCGACTGAATAAATGTCAAGTGTTGGGAATCAAAAATGCAAGATTAAGTCACTTGGTTTTAAATACAATTTAAAAATCACAAATGAAGAGGAATGCATTGTGTTCAGATGACAGGTTTCAAGCTGCACTGACAAATGTACAGCCTTGGCTTCAAGCCTTTCCCCACACTCCACACACATTTTATTGGCTCTTAAAGTAGCTTATTAACTTATATAAACTTCTGCACATTTCTCTTAATTATTATTTGAATATTCATTGTTTTCACAGTGAATTTGACATTCTCAGTAAGTTTCCTCCAAATTTTCTTTTGAGACCCCAGCATTTTAAGATGACTTTTACTCTAACATAATTTTTTTTTTTTTTTTTTGCAGCACCGGGTATTGAACTCATGACCTTGCGCTTGCCAGGCAGGCGCTTAGACTGCTGAGCTAGATTCCTGGCCCCTACCCTAGCATCATTTACTAGCTTCCCACCCCTGTACCCCAGAGAGTTATGATCAGTATTCTGTGCCTACCATGATGAATTTATCAAATTTTTAGAGTGGTGTGTAAGTAGAGTGATCATCTAATTTATTGTTTAGTAAAGCACATTTTTAACAGTGAAAGTGAATTACTAATAATTACACAGGAATAATGACTGTAGTCCATTTCGGAAAAAGTGATCTTATTACCTAAAAGGCTTTAAGTAATCTGGTTTCTGACCGGTCCCTAGCTTCACCTTTCTGTTTGTGTATAACAAAACACTGTAAGGGAAAACTCCTTCAGTGATTTAATAATTTTAGGATTGAGCAAAGTTGTATTTTTTTTGAAAATCAAATTCTAATAACTACTTCCCACTTTTTCATAAACAGGCACTTGAGTTGAAAAGGAAAATATTTTTTGCATTAATTTACTACTGTAATCTAACATTCCTAAAGAAAACGTGAAAGATAAGGTTAAAGTAGTGTTTTCCTAGGCATGATCCAGAGAATATTGATAATGTCATTCCCAAATCTGTCCTAAGAAGATTAAAAATCTCAGGTTAAATGATGCTAAAGTTGATTCCCTACCACAGACCTTGTTAAACCTCCAACTGTGAATCTCCACGAAAGAGATGATATGTTTCATTTTCCAATTTATGAAAGCCTATGAGCCCCTTTTTGAGAGATAAATGTTACTTTTATTCTGTGGAAAGCTTTGTGGGAAATACTGTTCAAGAAAAAAAAACTTTGCCTCCACTTAAGAGGTGAAAGTGTGTGTGTGTGTGTGTGTGTGTGTGTGTGTGTGCATGTGTGTGTGTGTGTGTGTGTCTGTCTGTCTGTCTGTCTGTTGTCTGTTTCCATGGGCAGTGGTTCAGTATTTGTTTATAACACTGAAGAAGTAGTTTAGGTTGAATTGAAGGTATTTTCTTTATCACTTTATGACTATCCCTTGATATTGTAGGAGTTAGGTTTGAGCAATTGTATAAATTCAGTAGTGATACTTAGGGGTTACTGAAATCATTGCTATTGTGTGCAGGAAGACATATTTCCTTTCTTCTCTCGCAAAGAGTCTTCTAAATTCCAAAGAATGTATAGCATTCCACTCAAACTAGCTTTTACAATCAGTTGCTTCTTTCCCTTTAACAACATATTGTAAATAGGCTGAAACCAACTTGAATGTCTCCTTTCTGGATAATCAAGAGACAGGCCATGATTTCCCTTAGATTGATGTCTTACTGGAATGTGAAAAATAAATTTTGGCAGTTGTTAAGCTAAATGCTCAAACAAAACTCAACTAATGGCACACGTACACTTAGTAATCATATCCTTTGAGGACAAAAATATTAAAGGAATCCAATGAAAGTTTTAGTACCAATGATTCAAGGAAATTTTTAAAAATTGAAATTTAGGAACATTGTCTTCCAGATGCTTATTTTTTCTGCAGAAGATATAATTTAACACGAACTTCTTTTGGTAAGTGGGTAAGTTATTTCACTCAGACTTGGAGTTTTAAAATAATGTTCCATATGTCATCAAATAAAGGATCTAAACCTGAAAGGGCCACAAGAGAAGATGTTTTATTGCCAAGTTTATTTATTTTCCTTTGCTTCGTAGCCCCACAGTGTATAAAACATTTTTACTATAACTCACTTGTAATCATAATTATTTTACAATGTGCTTAAAAAGATTCACTACTAAATATCATAGAAAAATCCATAATAAAATATCATAGACAAAAATCCAAAGAATATACAAGTAGGTAACATGTCAAATGTTACCACCTTATTTGGAAAAGCCATACATGAATATTGTATTCTTTATTCTTGCATTTGTATCCGGGAGGATGCATCTTGTAGTGGCTACAGTCTCAGATTTCAGGTCAGGCAGACCTAGATTTAATCCTAACTCTATCACTGAATATTGTGACTTTGGATGGAATTTCTAAACATCTTTAAGCTTCAACTGCAACATGAAATATTATCAGTGACTCACTTGTGAGCTTCTTGTGAAGATTTAATGAGCAGAAATATATAAAGTCTTTGTCCTGAGTTCTGGCATTGGCTAAATAATAAATGTCACTACTAAATTGAGACTTAGTACATCTTTTATCCGAACTACTCTGCATAAAAAAATCAAGCACATACTAGCTTTCCTTAGCTTTATCTTATCTATCATTCAGTACCTTGTGATTTTCTTTTTTTCTTCTCTTTCCCAAGATAACGGTTCTGAAAATTCAACACCTGTTGCTGTTAAGAGAAGATTTGTAGAGAAAATAAAATCTAAGTAAAGTGGATATTAGGCTATGACCTACCAGAGTTTCAGGTATCAAAATTTTCACTCATCCCACCATCATACTGTACCATCACTCAAGGAAAATAATCCTATGCAAACTATTATTGCTAAACAATATTAATGCCTAGTTCTATGGACCCTTGTATTAGTCTACTGGAGCTGCTGTAACAAAATAGCACAGAATCTATGGATTAAACAACATATATTTTATTTTCTCATAGTTGGACAAGCCAGAAACTCAAGGTCAAAATAACATTAGGGTTAGAGTTTGTTGAGGACTCTTTTCCAGGCTTTTAGAGAGCTGTCTTCTTGCTATGTCTTGCCATGGCCTTTCTTCTGTAAGTGTGTGTGTGTGTGTGTGTGTGTGTGTGTCTGTGTGTGTCTGTGTGTGTCTGTGTGTGTTGAGAGAAAGAGAAAGAGAGAGAAAGAGAGAGAGAGAGAGAAGAGAGGTATCTCTGATTGTTATGAAGACCTCTGTCCTGTCAGATGAAAGTCCCACCTTTCTTATTAACCTTAAAGTGTCCATCACCAAATGAGAATTTAGTGCTCCAACATATGAATATGGGGTTGTATAGTTCAGTGTATGATAGCTCTGTTTTTTTCTATCTATCTATCTATCTATCTATCTATCTATCTATCTATCCTCACTCCACACAATACCCAGAGATACTTTGTGGAGAAGAGCTCATTTAGAAGAAGGAAGGAATGATAGATGTCAAATAATATGTTTATTTTTATACCTTTTCAGATGAAAAGTCAGGACTAAATTGAAATTAAAGGGATACCATGGTCACTGCTTTCTCTCCAAGTTGGCACTTTGGTCTACTCTAACATGTATATCAAAGACTGGGGAGATTGCACAACACTTACTTCTCACAGTTCCCAAAGCCTGATGTTCAAGATTTGAGGGTCAATATGTTGTGCTCTGATGAGAGCCCGGATTCTGGGTTGCAGACTGCAGAATTCTTATGTTTTTAGATAGCAGAAAAAGTGAGCTAAATAGTTATCTGGCCTTTTCTTGTAAGAGCATTAATTCCATTAACAGGACTCTATCCTCATGGCCTAATTACAGTGGACCCTCCACATTTGTGGGTTCCACAGATAGAAAGCACTGTACAGTACTTGAAACAAAAGCACTTGTACTGAAAATACTGATTTTTCTTGTGATTATTTTCCAAATAATACAGTATGATAACAATCTCATAGCATTTACACTACATGAGTTATTAGAAGTCATCCAGACATGATTTAATGTACGTAAGAGGATTATAAGGGTTGTATGCAAACACTATGCCATTTTATATATGTACTTGAGAAACCACAGATTTCAGCACCTGTGGGAGCCCTGGAACCAATTACTCATAGATATTGTATCTCCCAGTGATTAACCTTCAAATACTATCACCTTGGGATTAGAATCACAACATATGAATTTTTGAGAGACACAAACATGCAGTCCATAGCATCCTTCTGTCTCATCACATGAATAGCCTACTTTATTTCATTTTTCTTCCTAAAAACTTAGTGCCTTGAGAGAGAGATCTGTGTCCAGTTATTTTATTTCCCATGGCAATTAACTATAGGGTGTGTTATGGTTTGTGTCTAGCTGTCCCCACAAAGGTTCATGTGGTCATACCATTTTTTTTTGGAGGCAGCTGAATCTAGAGCCTGTGATTGAGTCTTAGTGCAATGCTAGGATTAAGAGTGGGTAACTACTGGATCAGTCCACCGATTGGATTGGCACCACCCTAATTCCAGTAGGCTGGATATTATATAAGGGACAGAAAGAGCTTTATCTTTTTCTCTTTCTTCTTACTTTCGCTGTCTTCCCCTGCCATGAACTGTTGCCCTCTGCCATGTGACACCCTACCTTAGAGCCAACCAATCATGGACAGAAACTTCTACAAATCGTGAGCTAAATAAACCATTCCTGCTTTAACTTTAGAGTATTTTGTCTCAGCAACAAGAAAAGTAACTAAGACAGTGTTTCACAATCTTACATTAACTGAATATATTTTGGTTTAGTGTCTATCATATACTAGGTCAATAAGTTTGATTAGAACTTCCTAATAAATGTATAAGAACCTATACATAAATTATTAAATAAAATATTGGAAATCAGATATGATAATCTGATCATATCTTTTAGATATTTGCAAAGTGTTCTTAAAACTTATCCTCAATCTTGCCATACCCATGAGCTAACATATGGCTCAGAAATATTTCCCTTTTGGTTCCTTTGGCTTATATTAAACAGAATTTCTACAAGTAAAAACCTTCAGTGTTGTTTTTCCAAACGAGGAAAGGATTAATTCAGATTGCCCAGCACTAAGCCTGGCACATGTCCATTGCCTAGTAAATACTGGTACAGCTTATGGCAATTCCATATACCACTGGATAATAAATTCTTCAAGTGAACTGTTGTCTTTTTAAAAATACAACTAGTTTTAGTTATGGTTAATATAATATGTCAAGCTGACTGAACTAAAAGATGGCTACGTTACTAGCAAAAAAATTGTTTCTGAATTTATCTGAAAGTATTTCTGGAAAAGATTAGAATTTGAATCGATAGACTGAGTAGAGAATATCACCCTCCCCAGTACAGGTTGGCATCAACCAATCTGTTGAGGGCCTAACTAGAATACAAAAGCAGAAAGCCAGATTTCCTCTCCCAGCTTAAGGTGGGGCATCCATCATCTCTTTCCCTTGGACATCAGTGCTCCTCTGGCTCTTGGACCTTCAGAGCCTCAATCAGTTACAGCTACAACTCCTTTGGTTCCCAGGTCCTTTGGTTGTATTGAAGCTGCACCACCAGTTTCCTGAAACTTCATCTTGCAGACAGCAGATATAGGACATGTCAGCCTCCACAATCCTGTGAGTCAATCCTTTCTGATAACTTTCTTTATATACATCTTTTCTTCCTATTTGTTATGGTTTTTGTCTGGATGCCCACCACCCAATACCTCATGTGGTCATGTTGGGTGGGTTTTTTGGTAGTGGCTGAATCTAGAGTTTGATTCATGGTCCAACACTGGGATTAAGGGTGTGAGTGCTATACCCTCCCTAGGGCAAGTAGCCTGCTTCTAATATAAAAGACAGAAAAAGGTTCGTCCTCCCCTTTTGCCCTGGTTGTTTTTGCTGTCTTCTGCCTACCATGAATTGCTCTCCTCTGTGAAGCCACTCTGATTTAGAGCCAGATGATCATGGACTGAAATCTCTATAAACTGAGCTAAGTAAATCTTTCCTCATTTAATTTTGGATGTTGGGTATTTTGAGTCAGCAATGAGAAAAACCTAAAACACTATTGGTTCTGTTTCTCTAATACCATCTTCTTAGTCCCAGAATATTGTCTTGACAATAGAAGTTGTTCAAAAAATATTTAGACCATAGAAAGAAGTAGAATTCAATATATTGAAACTGTTGTTTAATAGAGGAAGAGCTCTGGATAACTGTTCTCATTTCATTTTAACAGATTTTCTCCACTGTTAACCTAACCTTAGGCTAATTGATAATCCCTCACAATATGTGAATATTCAGTCCTTGAAATAGGACCACTACAAATTGATGGATTTTATACATGTAAAATACATACTGAATTTCACAGATGTAATACACAAGATAAACTATCTTATTAACAATTTAAAATATTGATTATATGGTGAAATTATAATATTTTGTACATAATGGTTAAATAAAATGTTCTTAAAATCAATTTCACATTCCTTTTGCATTATGGCTACCAGAAAATTTTGAACCTCAAATATTTGGCATCATATTTTTATTATACACCACTAATCTGATATCATCACAGATACAGGTTAGGATATTTTGCCTAGACTTACACTGTACTAGCCCAGCTAAAATTCACATGGTTGGATAAAAATTTTAATGCTTGGTATCTATAGGAATCCTTGGCTTCTTAAAAGCTTCTTCATGGAAAAGAGAGGATGGCAATGTTTATGTGGCTCAGTGTATTTATTTTTTAGGACCTATTTAGAACAAGCTTTTGAATAATTTTGAAATTCACAGTGTGACATACAACAGTCTAATTACTCATGTGAGTTCTTGACAATTCATTCTTTAGTATCAGTTATGGGTCAGAAAAATATAAACTGTTATGGCTTAATGACTTTTATAAAATATGTATAAATTATAAACTAGATATATTGTAAAAACTATCTCTAAGGAAAATGAAATTTGGGCTCCCGTAGCAGCAGAACTTTGGAGAAATTAAAAAGAAAAGGCCTTTAGGCCAGAACCGCAGTCTTCCAGTAATTTGCCAAAAGGACAAACACAAAGGGAAAGAGGAGGGGAACCTGGTACACATTCTTTAGGCCTTTTAGAAAACATGGGGCTGTTCCTTTGACCACATACATACGAATCTACAAAAAGGGTGATACTGTAGACATCAAGGGAATGGGTACTGTGCAAAAAGGAACGCCACACAAATGTTACCATGGCAAAACAGGAAGAGTGTATGATGTTACCTAGCATGCTGTTGGAATTGTTGTAAACAAGCAAGTTAAGGGCAAGATACTTGCCAAGAAGATTAATGTGCATATTGAGTATGCTAAACACTCAAAGAGTCATGATAGCTTCCTGAAACGTGTCAAGGAAAATGATCAGAAAAAGAAGGAAGCCAAAGAGAAAGGTACCTGGGTTCAACTAAAGCTCCAGCCTGCCCCGCCCAGAGAAGCACACTTTGTGAGAACCAATGGGAAGGAGCCTGAGTTGTTGGAACCTATTCCCTATGAATTCATGGCATAAGCTGGGGATGGAGCTCTGCCGTTCAGTACCTAATTGATGGCTAAGTGTTCTAGACCCTACTTAAAAATAAAAAACCATCTTGTGTTGTAAGGAAGGTTTTCTTAATTGAACAGATGTGGTGCCTTTATCTCAGAAACAAATATTTGGAGCAGATTTTCATTCTACCTAGTTAATCATGTCAGGTGTTTACTCTTCAGTGTTTTTCTTGCTGAAAGATACTACTGAGGCATTGTGTAGGTGTATATCCAAATGGCCAAATATTTATGAAATATTTTATTGCCTTGAAGATCCTGTAAATCACCATGGGAAAAGATGTATCAAACTAAAATGGAAGTCGCTTCAGTCCATTTCAGTAAAATAAATTGTTTAAAGCAAAAAAAAAAAAAAGAAAGAAAGAAAGGAAGAAAGACAAAAAGAAAAGAAAGAAGTTAAAAAGAAAATGTGGCACTAATGTTAATAAGTTCTGAAAGGAATTAGGATGGGAGGAAGGGAAAAGGAAAGAAAGGAAAAAAGAGGAAAAATGCAAGTCAACTATACTATTAGTATCTCTTAGTTCATTGAAAAGGAAGGTTCGTGCTAATATTAATAGGAGAATTTTTTATGCCCATATCTTGTACTCTGAGTAACTACTTTGAAAATGACAATATGCAATGCATTAACTATTGTTATTTTCCTATTATTTTGTTATAAAATTCTGCTTTACCTTTTTCCTATAAAATAAAAATAAATTAATTCATTAAAAATAAAAAGAAAATTTGAGGCTGAGGGTGTAGCTCAGTAGTAGAGTGCTTACCTTTGCATCCACAAGACTTTGTGTTTGTTCTCCAGCATACAAAAGAGAAGAAATGAAATGCCCCAAATAAGGATTCTTTAATTAATAATTAAATTAATGTTTTAGTAAACATTATGTAAACTAATAAACTGATATCAATGCCATTTGAAGGTTGGCATAAACACTTGAATGAAGTTGGAATTAGAATCTTTTGTGTTTGTTTACTAGGGATGGTGATCTTCAAAATCTCTTCTACGTAATAAATATATTTCTATTCGTATGGTAGCTTTTGACTTTTTCATGCTATTAATACTTTGAAAATCACTGACAAAAGTTAACCTCAATCATTAGATAATCCATCCACATTAAGTAGTTCACAGTGTGTTTTCATGTTGAATCAGACTTCGTCTTTGTCTCTTCAGCAATACTAATAGACCACTCCTCCCAATTAACTTTAGTAGTAGAAAAGCATTTTGAAGCAATGGAATTTGAACAAAAATGTAATGCTATCTCTGCCATTGTGTCATCTAAAAATGTTTAGATGGAATGAGAAGATATTCTGTCAGGCCAAGAACTGGAAATTGAATCTGAGACAAGTGTAAGAGGGGAGACATTTGTGAGGCAAAGCTCTAAGCTCAGGGAACATTTAACACTGGAGTGATCATCAGAGATGCAGAAGAAAAGGAGGCACACTTGTTTCTTTAAAAAGGGAATGAGGAAGTGTCAGTTTTCAGAGATGAGTCCTTTCACCCCCGACAGCTGTGAGCCATTTGTCAACTGCTCTAAAATGTGCAGAAGTCAATCCTGGGCTTCAGCTTCATAGGGCGGAGCTGGCTTCCAAAAAGCTAAAAGCACAGGACACTTCTGCCTCAAGGACATCCTAGTTACTATTACCATCCCCAGAATATAACAGTGATAGGACAATAATTCTTACAAATTAAATGAGCTAGACTAATAGGTACCCTGAGTACACAAAAACATATCAGCAAAACTATCAAATAAAAATATCCACATGTCATGGGTAGAAAAATCATTAACCATTTGTTAAGTCTCTGAGTCCTGGCTCCACAGTTTAACTTGTCAACTTAGACAATTGATTTTAATCTGTATGAACTTCAGTTTCTTCTACCAAACAAACAGTACCCATAAGATTTAGAAAATTTAGAAAAATCATACTACTTGAAGCTTCTAGACCATAATATGATCCTTAACATGTATTAGTATCTCTCTATTAAAGTTAGCTATAACAATAAATACATTGTTAAAACTTAGAAAAAGAATTGTTTTGTGCTCACTCTTAAAATCTTTGTATTATTTGGTATGGGGGAAGAAGAATAACCTAGAAACTTTCTGGACTCCTGATTTTCACCTCATCTTTCCTTCAGTGCCAATCATACGAGAACCTAAGGCTGACCAGGAGCATCCATGTGGTTCTGAGATGGGATCTTGCTCACCACCCATTATAGCTCATCCATAGATTT